>JALXJV020000013.1:12007554-12109593 GCA_024633595.2 Lepomis macrochirus
TAGGCACTTTGCTTTGCATCTTGTATAAGCTACATATGTGTGTTACGTAAAAGATAGCCAATGCAAGTCGCCTTCAGAATAATAGTGTTGGAAGTCAAATACTGATGCTCATGTGCCCTGTTGTGACTGTCAGGTCAGAGACAGAGTGTGTTTGTGTGTCGTCCATTTCAAAACAACAAAGAAAGACACAAAATGGCAGCACACAGGTGTTCTCAGAGTGAAGGGTGTGGCACATTGACAACAAGCACAAGCATTTATTTGTGTGGATGTCATACTGCATGCACTTTAGATCAGGAACTTTACAAAACCACACAGCGCTGTGTCTTGCCCAGCTTTGCTGAATTTTATCACTGCAAACAAAAAAATCCTATTCTTCCTCCTTCCTCCTCTTAAAAACATGATTTTGAATTTGCTTGGTTAAGTTTTTTTGGTTAAGTCTGAAACCTTTGTTTTGAAAGACTGTTCCCTGGTTCCATCAGATAAAAGCTTTTACAAGAGTGTGCATTACTCACCAATCTAATGGTCCTGTCACCGGGGAGAAATTGATAATAAAGAATTTATCCTTATTTGTAAATCAATTCTTTAAAATGAATTCAATTAGTCTTTCGGACAATCACTTTAAGATCTCAATATTTAACAGTCACAAGCTTTGACGGTTGATTGTATTAAAAGTATCCATCATTCTCCATCGTTTGTACACCCACATCAGCAGAGACTTGATTCAAACCCGGTCGCAATTTGATTTCTTTCTTTAAACTTATTTGGGTTCCCTCACGGTACCCCGATGGCCTCTATCAACACATTAGAATCAATGGAGAACAAGTCTGGGCTGGAGCATTTCTGCCTGTGAGGCTGTGAGGCTTTGTGTGGCATGATAAGGACATCCAATGTCAATAGCCTCTCGCGCATGTACCTCTCCTTCCTTCCGGCGTTGAGTTTGGTACAGCCGGCCACTCACACAGGACCAGTACAGGTCAGGGATGGCACAGATGTCGTGTAAAAGCATGTCAGCGCTAGCCTTGTATGCAGTGTGGCACTCTGTGTTGTTGTCTACTTTGCAGACCCAGGTGTGTGAGCACAGGGAAATGCCCCACCGACTGACCAGCCGCGTACCCTTGGAATGAGTCTCACCTTGGTCAAAACATCTAAATTTGACATCTGTTGCTACTGTGGTGTTTTGAGGAGTTGGTCTGGCGGTGCTTGTGTGGACAGAGTGCTTGTCGCGAGTGAGCATGCATTCCCGGGGTCTGGCGGGCGAGTGGGAAAGGTTTAAATTTGGAAACTACATGTGAGCGCTGCGCGCAGGCTGTGTAGGGCAGTGGCAACTGCCTAAAGCATATCTTCCCGGTCAGGCATGCATAGGAACAAGAATTTACAGTGGTGCGCTCAGAACTATTCAGCACTCTGTCCCAGGCGTTCCCCTCCGGTGGGCAGCTCAGTGGTGCTACTGCGCACTTTAATCTATTGAGACTATGCAGTATCAGTGTGATCGAGTTGGATGCAGGTGAATGTTTGTCAGATGTATACAGAATAGGAAACACCATAATCACAGAAATACCAGTCAAACACAACATTGAATCCCTGAGACCGAACCACTTCCATCCTGGCAACTGGAAAGGGTGCCACGGCCGCTCGGAGCTGAATTCCATCATCGATTCCTCGTTGGTCACTCTGTAGTTCAAATACATGTAGTGTAGTGTTTGGCTACCTGCTTCTTTCTTCTCCCCCCCCTCACTCACGTCCACAGTGAATGTTATGACCAATGGCTATATGTACGGTCAATTCAAAATACCGAAAATATAGTGTCTTGTTACTTTTGGAGTGCTGTCCTTAGCACATCTGGTTTGCTGAGCTCGAGCCGGTTGGAAGATGATGGAGGTTCGATGTTGTCGCAGGGCTCCGGGATAGACTTACAGTGGCTGCTGTTCCATGACACTGTGATTTCGGTGGTTAAAAGCACTTGGAAAGGACCCCGAAAACCAGTTAAGGAGAACCTGAGGCCCCTGATGAGTACACAACTTCCTGGCTCTAAGCGAAGGGAGTGTAGCCATGGCTACAAAGGGCAGCTGTGAAGGCAATGTCGCTTGCGCATATGGGAAAACAAATGTACTGCTTCACCAAACATTTTGTCATACTGTTACCATTTAACAGCACCAGCACTCTATTGCTGATGCCATCACTCAGGAAGGAAAACAGAGATGAATTTCAGTTATTAGGCTTGTTAGGGCTTTGGCCACCACTCTGGCCTCCTGTTTATGGAAAGTTTTAACCAATTTACTTAACATGCCAACAATAACAGGACAGCATTTCATTTATTCACATGGTCTTAGTTCAATCCATCATAAGATCACGTCTGGACCTGTAGGAAAGACACAGCAGAAGAATTTGAGTTGGTCCGCATTTGTTTTGCTTCACAATCTCTCTGAGATAGCTCTGGATAGACAGTAGCATGATCTATTCCGGTCTCACCCTCTCTGGATGAATCTTAATCTTGGAGATCACAGAGACCAATAACACCTTGTCCAATAACACAGACAGTTTACCTTCCATTTCTGTCCCTGAACAGCTGTTAAGCCTAGCATCGAAGCAGATTCAACCTCATACTTTAAGATTGTAGTGTAAACCCTTGTTAATCATCCATCTGTACTGTAGACAATATCAATTAAAGGCAAACACTTAAAAGAACAGTTAAAAAAGGTCTGAAAGGTCGTCTCATGTTCATTAATCCAGGGATTTCATGTCAGTATAGTCAGTTCAATTCTTCAAGTGATGTCCTTCCCATCGACAAAGGCCCGTGCTCCAACGAAGTAAGCAGATTTTCCTTTACTACTGCCTTACTCACCAATGGCCATCTTCAGTCTGGCCTCCTTAACAGGTTGAGGGAGATCTTCAACAAAGCGGAGCTTGTTATCACGCATGACGGGGTGATTTTTTTGCTGCTTTCCATAGAGCATCTCTGTAGGATCTCTGGGAGAACTTGATGATGATTGCTCTCGGCCGAGAGCTGGCTGGTGTTATGCTGCGTTCCAGGCAACTCGGAACTGGGAAATTTCCGACCTCCAACTAGAAAAACTATCCTGGAACGCCACTTGAAGTCGGATTTCCTACTTGTGAACTCGGAGAAAAAATTTGTACCCCGACTTCACGAGTAGCAGCTGAATGAGGTCACAAAACAATGTCAGCGCCCATCGAAGCACACACTGTAAATGTTAAACCATAAACTAAAAGGCAACAAGACGTATATTTGCATGTATTTAAAATAATACATATCATATAGTAAAACCTGTTCTGCATCCACATTGATGCAGAAACATGTTTTGCACATTAGGTAGCTGGCTACAGTAAAGAATCTCATAAAGTCATCTTTTCTGCATAAAAGTTATTGTTAAAAATGCCAAAAAATTACGAAGTGTAACAACATTGACTGACTTGAGGGCTTCTAGCTTATAGCCAGAGGGGCACACAGAACTAGTAGGCTAACCAGGGGCGGATTTAGACATTTTGAGGCCTAAGGCAAACACAGGCATGGGGCCCTCCACAACCCTTTCGACGCCCACCGCGAGAAGTCCCACCACCCCAACCAAGCTCCAGTATTCCTTACATTTTAAGACAGGTGTTATAGCCTAAAAGAAAACACAAAGGGTACATATGAAGAGCATTTATTTAAATGCTTATTTGCATATTTTCTGTTCATTTAACTTTGCTTGTCTTTACATTTACATTTTATTTTCATTCCACATTTCATATTGCTCTTCTTTTAAAGTTTTTCTTTTAATTTCACATAACTTTTCTTTACTCTTTTAGTGAGTTATTGTACTTTTTTACTATTGTACTGTTCTTTATTGTAAATTTGTTGCAAACTTTGCTTCTTTTAGACTGTTTTGGAAGGAGTGTATTTGTGGTCGGGGCCAGAGTGGTTCATTTTACATGAGAGTAGAGCGCAAACAGTTCTGTTGTCTAACGCTCTACCTGCAGGTGGCAGTTATCGCGAGGCTAGTGACAGAGCTCAGACTGGGTATAGGTGTGTTCGAGATGACGGCGGCTGACTTTCGCCGACTTGACAGTCTAAAGTGAGCTGCAGGTGACTGCAGGGGCGGGGTGTAAAAACGGCGCCGTAAAGTTGGACACATTCTACCTGTGAGCTCACTGTGAGCAGCCTGAAAAGAGCAACTGCTGCCTCGGTGCCTGCAGTGGCCTTGCTCCCGCGAGTTTTTAATGTCTCATGACGGTTTGAAGCGCCGGCTAAAATCGGACACGATTTCTAACCTTTATATATACAGTCTATGTTTCTAACCAGTGTAACCGGCTGACCCCGAGTACGTAGGTTACTGCACGGTCCTGACTCGCACCGGCGACCTCGGGTACGGGAGGCGGACACACTGACGAGGAGGCTAAAACTCACGGATGCTAGCATTGGTCGCCAGTGCGTCTCTTAATGTGTCGGGGAGTGAGGTTTACTCACTGCACAGCTTCACTGGCTTCCGTCACACCAGCAAACCTTATTTTAAGTCCAACATGCATCACCTTAAGTCGGCCCTGCGCAGCGCTGCATGGGTATTATTATTTTTAATAACGCAGGTTAAAATACGGGAGATTTACGGCAAAATACTAATACGGGAGGACGGCGGGAAAGAAGGGTAAAATACGGGACTTACCCGGCCAAAACTGGACACTTGACAGCCCGCGTCAGCTAGAGCAACCTGGGCTGACACTGCCGATGGGTGGCTCCTCTTCATCAGTGTTAGCTTTGCTAGCGCAAGCACCGGCTTCTTGCTGCTCTTTAGTAACGTTAATGTTAGTGTTGTCAGTAACCGTCATGAAAAAGGTTGTTACCTTTGGAAGTTTTGCTAAAAGCTGTCTGCTTTCTTCCCGCTTCTTCCTTTTTTCAGAACCACTTCGGCAGCTTCGCTTCATTTTTTGCTGTTTGTTTACAAACACACGCAGATGCGCAGTTGGATAATGGAATAGTCCAATGTAGTGGGGACTGGGGGGGGGGTTCTCATCATGAATTAAACAATCGGATAGCACTTTAGCGCATCGATGTTTAGAGATATAATTAATTGGTGAAACGTAAGACAACAAATCGTAACCATAAGTTTATGAGGCGTTTTATGGGGCCCCTTGGTAGCTTGGGGCCTAAGTCAATTGCCTACCTTTGCCTAATGGTAAGTCCGCCTCTGAGGCTAACGTGTGGGCTATTCAGTTGTTGCAGTTAAACTGCCATCCTTTTGATTAACACCTAAAGCACTGCTGAGGGTGCAACTGTGTGTAGCCTACACTTTGTCAGGTCAGCCATGATTTTCGTTCACTTTCGGCGTCATGCAACACCATGCACCTGGAATGCTTTGATGTCGGAAGTCGGAAGTTTCAACTGGGAATTGTCCCAGTTCCGACCAGTCTGGAACGCGCCAAGTTGGAAGTTTAAACTGGGAAAAATCCCAGTTCCGACCGGTCTCCAGTTCACACACGCAAGTTAGGAGGGCTGCCACTCCCCCCCCCATCTTCTTTAAGTCGGCTCTCAACATTCTTGACTCTTAGTTGTGCTTCTTTTATTTCACTGCATACAAAGTCCACAGTTTTCTTTAACCCTTCAATTTTCAATGCGTTTCCACTCACCAGATTTTTTATGGAGTCAGCCTGCTCCTTAATAAGCTGGGATAGGGTAGTAATGACGATGTTGTCTTATCCTCATTTCACCCTGGAAGCTCGAGCTGGCAGCTGAGTACCGTTTTCTCTGGATAAAGAAACATATTGATCGTTAATTTATCAACGTTAAAGATTCGACAGGTCATAATGAAGATGCTGGTTTTCCTGGCTCTCCTTGGAATATGTCTCCATGGCGCGGCGGGAGGTGAGTTAACTTTTATATATCGTCTGATTGTAAAAGAAAAACATGCGTCACGCCTAGGCCTACTGTTAATGTGCATTTAAAGTTATGTTGAGGATCTTTGATGTTTAGTTTCAGGACTTCCTTACAGATAATGGTAATGTGAAAAAAATTAACAAACATGTTCATGATAGTAAATCTTGTTATTAATCTCATTGATTAAAAAAGTCTGTTTCTGACTATGTCTGTTAAAAAGTGTATTTATCTTGGTTTTTTTTTCGTATTAGGCCTGTTTGGGGCATTATTTTAATTAATGTTTCTAGGAGCATTAAATCTATCTTAAGCCAAAATTGCAGCGCCATTAAGCAGCGTAGAGCAGTTCAACACAAACTCAGATAAATAAGGAAATACGAAAAAAACAATAAAACAAGGCGTTAAAACAAAGCGTTTCTCGTCCAAAACTATAAAGTCGTTATACTGATCGTTATACTGAAAACTGTGTTGTTTGCAATTTAGTTTCCAATTAAAAACACACAGGTGGTTTTAACATTTAGCCTGTACTGTATGCACTGTAAAACATGCTGATTAGTAGAGCTGGATAATGAATCGATATTAGTTTATCGCAGATTTTTCGGTGTAAAAGTTGTTCCATAAGTTAAAAAAAACATAAATATCAAACTGGTTAGAAGTTAGAAACAGTCATCGAGTTTGTCCACCAGAGAGCACTGACAGCTTTATTGTTAAACTGTGAAATGTTCTCCTCAATATATTTCTTTGTCACATAAAAACTATGTTTAAAATATACTGTTTGATATTGAATTTTAAACATCCAATTATCAGTATCAACCTTTTAAATCCAGTTTTCTGTTTAGGTATTTGATCTTTTAACAGGAAATAGATTAAGTCTTGGTCAGATTTCAAAAAACTGTTTTCATTTGAGCGTTGCAGAAAGAAAGTGTAGCGGAAAAATTATCTACATGTGTTCAGACAGCAAAGGACAGTAAAGATTTCTGATATGATCAATAATTTAATTGGCAAAACTCACAGACACCTGCTGAAAGTTTACTCTGTTAAAATCTTTAAAATCTCTGGGCTGAAAGTGATCAAAACATCAGTTCATGGTTGAGTCAAATGTAATCCACACGTCCACAATCCACGTCTGACAAGATAAAGAAATGAAGTCAGTGATTACTTGATTACATGAAAATGAGAACAAAACAACCCACTTCTAAACTGTTCAAGGAAAACTGCGGCAGGATTTAACTTCAAGAAGTAATTAAAAAAACTCCAGAAGAAGAAGCAGAAGTTGTCATTAGTCACAAATTTTTGTTTAAGATAAAAATGTTTCATAATATAATGAAATTAGAATCTCATGCAGCATATATGTTTAGTTCAGAGGTTTGTGATTTCAGATTTTAAACTATACGATAATGAGGAGTGAAAGCTGCTAACGAAACATCCTGACGAATAAACAACTCCACTAACTGAAGTTTCTCTTCACGTTGATATTCAGCACTAGAAAACAACATGACGCCTGTTTTTACAAACTGCTTTCTATCAATGAAACTCAGCTACACAACTGCAGGAGCTGAATATTTCACTTGTTTCATATTTTATTTCAGAATAAATAAAATGTTCAAGACAAAATCATCAAAAATATTAAAGGAAAGAGTTTCTGGAGCAAAATGTATTTTTTATTTGTTTATTGATGCACAACAGAGGTTAATTGGATTTCTTGAATGTACTAGTGTTCTTTTTGATTCTTTGTGCAGGAAAATAACTTTGTTCAGTGATTTTAAAAACTAAAATCATGAACTTTTTCTTACAGTGATTCACTCACACAAGTATTTCTACACTGCGTCTTCTGGAGTCCCAAACTTCCCAGAGTTTGTGGCTGTTGGGTTGGTTGATGAACTTCAGATAAATTACTATGACAGTAACACCAGGAGAGTCGAACCCAAACAGGACTGGGTGAATGGGGCAGTGGATCCACAGTTTTGGGACAGGAACAGTCAGATTGCACTGGGTCAACAGCAGACCTTCAAAGCCAACATTGGCATTGCAAAGCAGCGCTTCAACCAAACTGGAGGTTTGTTTGTTTCACTTTCTACTGATTAAATGTTGTTTTTATTTTTATCCTGTATTTTAGTAAACAGATGTTACCTCACACACACATCGTTCTTCATCTGTGGAGTTTTATTCTCGTAGATTAAACTGTCTGATTTCCTGCTTTTCTTGGCTGAAACACAGTCAGACTCAACAGAAACATCACTGAGGCTCCTGGATGCTGCTGTACTACACTGGTCTCAGTGGAGGCAGTGTGTCTCTGTGGTGGTAAATTAAAAGAGGATATGAACTGTGTTAGGATCTCACTCTGTTTCCCAGCAGCCTCTCTGCCTCTCCTGTCTCTCTCTCTCTTAAGACGTCCGCACACACTGTCCAGATGGTGATTGGCTGTGAGTGGCGTCCATCGAGCCAATCCCAGCAGGAGGTGTAGATCCTCTGTTCTGGTGTCTGTGGATCAGTGTGTCTCTGTGGTGAAGATGTGAAATCAGCTGATGATAGATGAGCTGTGATCTCACTCTGTTTACTGATGTCTCTCTCTCAGGTGCACACGTTCTCCAGAGGATGTACGGCTGTGAGTGGGACGATGAGACTGGAGAGACCAATGGTTATTTTCATGATGGTTATGATGGAGAAGACTTCGTAGCCTTTGACCTGAAGACAGTGTCATGGATCACTCCAAAATCACAGGCTGTCGTCACCAAACACAAATGGGATTGTAACACAGCTCTCTCAGCTGGTCAGACGAACTACCTGACCCAGGAGTGCATTGACTGGTTGAAGAAGTATTTGGACTATGGGAGGAGCTCTCAGCTGAGAAAAGGTAGAATCGCATGACCTGATGTAGTTTTATTGACACAACAATGTTAATAAGCCTAATTTGTTTCTAAGCAGTAACATTACAAAACAACACACAGAGACACACTTTATTAACACACATATTTATCTTTCATTTTCTCTTTCTCTCTGCCGTGTTTCTCTCTTCTTTAATTACACTTTTTCTTCTTTAGTTACACTTCAGTGAGGTTTATTTACATTTTATACACAGTATATCAAACAGTAAATTATAATAAAGGACCTATTAACTCTCTCTCTCTTTACTCTCTAGACCTTCCCTCAGTGTCTCTCCTCCAGAAGACTCCCTCCTCTCCAGTCAGCTGCCACGCTACAGGTTTCTACCCTGACAGAGCCACGATGTTCTGGAGGAAAGATGGAGAGGAGATTCATGAGGACGTGGACCACGGAGAGATCCTCCCCCAACAACGATGGATCCTTCCAGATGAGTGTTGACCTGAATCTTTCATCAGTCACACCTGAAGACTGGAGGAGGTACGACTGTGTGTTTCAGCTCTCTGGTGTGAACAAAAACATCTTCACCAAACTGGATAAAGCAAAGATCAGGACCAACTTGGATAAGACTGGAATCAGAAGTTTTGAAGGTGGGAAACACACATTTGTCCTGTGGTTTAGACATTTTTGGTGTAAAGCTTTATTCTATAATGTACATTATTTACACATTGTACATTGATTTGAGTGTTTCACCACACAATGGACGTTATGCGAGGACTACTCTTAGGAAAATATTTGTGGGAGAGACTCGAGAATTTGTGGCAATCACAAATTTTCTCATATTTAGAATTTTTTCTGTAAACACAATTTATGAGACCAGACCTATTGTACAAGTCATATACACAGTTTGCCTTTCTACACAGGGGGAAAGCTTTTGACCTCAAATAATAATGCCTTAATCTGAATTAATTTGGAGTTTCAATGTGACAAAATAGATAAACCTCCATCTCCATCCATCATTTTTTTTAGATTATACGTCTCATAAATCTTCTTTAAAATCAGTAACTACTGTAAGAAATAATATTATCTCATCTAAAATATCTCTGTGACTTCTCATATTAGTCACGGACCGCTTTGCTTTAGAAAGACATTAATTAGCATCAGACTTTTTAGATTATTAATATTTTTACTGCTTCTGGTCCTCTAATACCACGACACTGACACTGCTAGACTTGTTGCTGATTGCCAACAGCAGGACCTGGAGATCTGCAGTGTAAAATTATTTTTACTCTGGGTAGCAGCCTTATGAAGAGACACTGATTTTGTAAATGATGAAACCTCATGAACGCACCTCCTCATGAGCAGGTGGTGTTCATCAGACTGAAACAAGTTATTTACAACAGGTTTGTCCGGTTATGACAGTGTGGTGAATCCATCTTGGAACGAGGAAACGTAAGAGAGATTTAGGATAAGAATACAAACATTTTCTTGCATGAGGCCCAGTGACTAGTTTTGTGAGCTGCGTTTTTACTCTTTTGACCTCTGAATGACACAAGGTTCATAATGCAGCATACATAAGATTTACTCTGTACAGTGCAAGTTGTGATATTTTTCTTTGTTTTGTTTGTTGTGCTTTACAGAGAAGCCCACTGACATCATCACCATCTCCATCATTGCTGCAGTGGTTGTTCTTGCTCTCGTCCTCATTGCAGTGACTGGATTCTTCATTTACAAAAAGAAGAAAGGTGAGAGGAATTCCAAACTTAACATTTCCAGTTCTTCTTTAAATTTTATTCTTTGAGTTAATGCTTCTCTAGATTTCAAAGGGAAACAAGTGTCAGGTCCTTGCACACGACAGTCTAAAGCAACCACCAGTAAGAAGTGCAAACCTCTGACAGTTTCATATATGACAGCACCATCAAAATATTAGAGAAAACTGATACAGAAAGAACAAAAATCTAAATGAAAAGGTAAAAGAGATTAACCAGTAGGAGGAGGAGGAGGGGATCAGTACCCTGACATTTCAACAACTGAATGGGTCGTGTCAGCGGGTGGAGAGCACCCTGTAGTGCAATGCAAGTTCCACATACTCATTTATAGGATTTAGTGAACCTTTTATGTAATTTTTCTGGCCTAAAATGACTTATTTTGAGGCAGCTTTTCTAAAAAGTTGAGATTAAAGTTGCAATTTTATTTAGTGTTATTTTGTGATTAAATTGTGGGAAAAGTGAAAACTGCAAAGGTGGATGTGATATTTTTAACTTTAGAATTATAGTTGAATCATTCAACTGTCCCTCTAGGATATCGCGGGCCTAACCCTAACCATGCACATTTAAACTAACTTACCTTGATTCTTTTGGTTCTTGCAATTGACCAGGATGCAACAGCCTATGTCACAAGGATTAGTCTCATCTGAAGTCCTCCAGTTGTTTCTGTCATCCTCCATCCATGTTTTTTCAAGAGACAACGGTGTACTTATATTTTCTGCATCACACTTGTCTGTAGCAACTTGTAAACAAAGAAGTGAGATTGCTGGTGTATGACAACATTTTACGGCAAAGAACTAATAACAACAACAATAATGATAATGCCAGCCAGTCAACCGCTTATCCTGCGCCAATCCCAGCTGACATCGGGCGAAAGGCAGGGTACACCCTGGTTCACCCGGTCCTTTGCAATATACAATAATACAGCCTCATTGCACGTTATCGCAAACGCTTGGTTGCAGTTGTTGCTGCTAAGGGTGGCCCAACCAGTTATTAGGTTTAGGGGGCAATCACTTTTTCACACAGGGCCAAGATGGTTTGGATTTTTTTTCACCTTTAATAATAAACACCTTCATTTACAAATTGCATTTTGTGTTTACTTGTGTTGTCCTTGACTATTGTTTAAATTGGTTTGATGTTCCGAAACACTTAAGTGTGACAAACATGCAAAGGAACAGGAAATGAGGAAGGGGGCAAACACTTTTTCACACCACTGTATATTGTAAAGTTTGGCCTTGCTGTTGGGTTTTACAAAAAACAAGATGGGTAAGAGACCAAGACAGAAAAATTTTCTTTCTCTTTTGACATCTGTGATACTCTTATCTAGTTTGCAAACTTTAATCAAGTCTTATTTCACCACACACCGCAGTCTGAAGCAGCCACTAGAAGGCAGTGTATCAGTAAAACGTAAACCTAGCTTAATGATGTCAGAGAGAAGTAATAGGAAAATACATAATAAAAATACTGTTTTAAAGGGCTTAGGCAGAACTCTCTCACACTACCAAGACTTGGGGTTCAATCTCTGTCTGCAAAGGGTTTACATCAGGTCAGGTTCTCTGTCTATCTTGTTCTAATTATTTTGTATTTTCTTCTCCTCAGAGTCAGATACATCTTCAAAGAATTCTTCTACAGAAAGTAGAAACAGCGACACACCATTGATTAAAGGTAATTAATGACTCTTAACCTGCTTTGTCTTCCTGGTACATCACCTGCAGCCATCTTTATGTTGTACAAAATCAAAACCATGCCGTCCACAAGATCTAGTGAAGCCTTTGTTTTGGGCACTACAATCGTATTCTGAACTGAGACAAGTCTAATAACGTTGTGCCAAGATTCAGTCCAGTGAATAATATTTACATAAAAACCAGTGGCTGTCTGCATATTTAACTTTGGGAAAGTTGAAAGAAATGTATATCCTCTTTAAGACATGCAGCACTGATGTTAATCTAATGTCGAATACAACATGTCTGCACCCAAGTCACTTTTATGTGAAGGTCATGACTTCACATAAGGGTCTGGGTCAGACTTCACATTTCTGAAACACTTTGAACTAGGGCTGCACAATTTGAAGAAAGTCATATTGCGATTGTGATTCAGTTGTAATGGAACAAATGGTACTATGAGTCTTATGGTACTATGAATCTACTTTACTGCTTACTGCTTAATTATGAAGGAAAATGCACAAAATACTGACATTTTGAAATGTGTATTTCTCAACTGAATTTAAATGATAAGAAATGTTTATAACAATATAACAATAAGTTTAGTAAAACAGAACAAGTTGAGTGTGTTGCTTTTAGGAGGAGGTGACTTGAAGCATCACAACATGGCATCCTGGCTCTGACTAAGTCTATGCTACATCTATCCACATCCTGGAAGAGGAACTGATATAAATGAGTGTATATACATATTATTATAACATTAAATAAAGAGTATAATGTTCAGTTCATAGTAGTCTATATGGTTGGTAAAATAATTTATGGTTTAACAATTTAATTATATATGTGTGTGTGTGTATAAGTCATGGAAAAGTCATGAATATTTATGCATTCATCTTCTAAACCTTATATATTTTTAATTAAATCCATTTTCAATTTGATATTAAAGAGGTTTCTTTTTTTGCAAATTGGTTCTTCTATAGGAAGTCAAGTGAGGCAGTGAGACCATTGATTAAGGTAACTAATGTCTTCGTCTGTTTAAAACATCACCTGCATGTTGCACTGTAAACCAAATTAAGCAGGTTTCACACCTTTTACATTTTTGATACATTACTACACATCACACATTTTTGCTCTGTTCATTTATGAATTTCTTTATTTGTCCAAACAGAAGTGAGTGAGAGTTTGAAGAGGGTGAACTTCATGAGCTCCATGAGAAATGTTCACAACTGAAACTTTATTTTCAAAGAGATCCTTCAGCTTTACAAGAGAAGTAACATGTTTGATTACAGTAAAGACACAAATCATTAATTCAAACATAAATAAGAGGGTCATCACACCGCTAAAATTGAAATAGCGTTGACCTTTATATGGTCAAAATGTTGAATGCAATCAGGCTTTAAAGCAGCTTTTATTTCATATTTTGTATGGAAAATGGATCAAAAGACAAACTCACAGAGAATTAATTCTGTTGAGTGAAACACATATTGGGCAGGAAACTCAAACAAGGTTGATGCCGAGCTTCAACACTATGAACTATATTCTCTTCATCTTTATTGAATGTTTAATGACAATGTTGAATGTTTCATTCCACAGTGGATCTTTGCCACATTAAAACTACACACTCTCCAAATACCCATGATGACAAATAATAATAAAAAAAAAACATATTGAATGTAAACGATCAATTAATTCATATTAGAGAATGACATTTTGGGGGGAATCATGTGGCTCCCGTGATTCCTTCGGGATGGGAGTCAATTTCACTACAGGACTGGGATGGGACAGGAGAAAACGTAAATGAGAACAGGATTTGTGTTTTATAGTATGAATTTGTGTTAATAATTGCGATTGTAATATCGCGAAATCCTGAAAGGACCGAGTGCTGGTAATGGTTGTGGTAAAATAATGATAATAATAGCAATAATTATGATAGAGACAGTATGCTACAGTGTAGCAGCGGGTGTCAGGCAGGAACATAGGGGACTTCAGTCATCCAGACTCTGCAGCGTAGGAGGCAGAAATTCTATGAAAACTATGTTTTATTAAAGATGAAAGTCATAAAATACAAAAATACATAAATTGTGATAAGACTATATTCACATCCCACAGCCTTGTTGGTGCAACATTTGTTCAGTTGAAAGTTGTACACAGGGAACATACTGAAATGGTTGGTCTTGCTGTTATGTGAGTCACAGATCAGCTTTTATTTTTATAAATATAATAACATGAGAAAACACCACTTTCAGATTTTGTTTTTAATATGAATGGGATGGGACTAGAGTGAAAATCCAATTCCATCCCACTGTTGACAAATTTGTCTGTAAATAGGTAAATATAGGTCTGTCTATATAAATTGTTTTTTTCATATTTCTTGTGTTAATATTTTACACGATGATTTACCACATTGGAGATGCTCTCTAGTTTGTTTTTCTTTTGGGTGGAGTTAAAGAAGATGCACAAGAACACAAAACATCATTAAGCTTGTCATCACATGATTGGTTTGGGTGTTTATGTGATATTGTTCTTCTGGATGGTTTGAAGCTGTTAATGTTTATTTTACAAATGCAAATGTTCATATAGACACACATGTGTCAGTTCAAGATTTATTTTGCAAACATGTAAGTGCTCAATCAAATTTAATTTTTATGTAAATGTTTTTTTTCTTGAGACAAGTTGTTTTTTGTGTTTAATGTGACTGTTTCTTAGATTGATATTATATAGGTTGGTAAAATATGTGGGGTTGTTCTTTGACATGGTTGATCATATTATTTGTACATTGGTTTACAGATCAATAAAGTATCCAATATAATATGTGTTGCCTTGAAATCCTAAAGTGTGTCTGTGGCTGCACAGTGATGTGAATATATCCTGATTTTTTACTTTTCACAGAGACTTAATGAAATGGCTCCAAGTGCAGATGTTATGATATTATGAAATTTAACAGAACAGGAAGGTGGATATCCATTGGGCAAACGTGTAGCACTCTACTGACAACTAAAGCAGGAACTTATGATTTAACTCATAAGTACACTTGTGCTCCCCTGTTACCTGGTTTGTAAAATCATATATAATCATATATAATCACATATCAATCATAAGGACATAATGATGAACAGCTCATCAAAACAAAGTAACAAACAAAGTATGGTACAGTAATGTACGATACACCATATTCAGAAAGGTGTTAAGATTTCTACATTTAATGACATTTCATCTTCTAAATTACAAATTACACGTGTCAGGTAGTGTGTAGACTTTATACTGAGTGAATTTAATGTATTAAATATTGTTTCTTTCAAAAAACATTGACATTCAAAAACCAATAAAAGGCACAACATATTCAAGTATCTTTACCAGTTCAGTCCAGTTGCCCTTGATTTTAACCTGAATGACGTTCACAGACAAAATATTAATATATTGTGAGATATGCTCTTTACATCAATATTCAGTAAGTGTGTGTGTGTGGACAAAGGAGGGTTTGTGATTTTATTTGATAAATCTAAAGACCCTGAAAGTTATTCTGCTCATTTGATTGGTAACTTGGAGATCACAGTATGAATAGATATAACTTAATCATTATCATTTATTAGACAGAGTAGGTTTTGTTTCTTAATGTGAGATTTCACTGAAAATGTAAATAAATATATATTAAATAAATATATATGTGTATGTGAAATCCAGCCTAAGGCAATCAAGCTTGTTGCAACATTGAAAAGTGACACTTAAACATTAATGCATCAATAATCATGTATTTATATATTATTCTCAGAGGGGTCATTCCAACCTGTTCTGCATAATGACGAGGCTACTTTTAATTTTGGTACATGAAGTTTGTTTGCTGGTAATACTTTACTCGTGCAATTTTGATTGCAGGACTTTTACCTATATTTCTATACTATTGGTATTGGAGTATTCCTTTCCCCACTGTAAAGTCCATTAAACAGAAAGGTCAATAGGTTGTTTTCCCTGATTTATAATGTAAACCCTAGCCTACCAAAAACTGCCAGCTGAACCCAAACACTCTCCTTAAATAGTACACTCCTGAAAAACAGTTCTAGGATATTACTATATTTTGAAAATAGTTTACTAAAACTTTCTAAACCTGCCCCTACTCATTTGTAATGAAGGTATGCACTTTTATTTCACATCATATGGGCTGCAGATAGTTTAAGTTCATGATTAAATAAAATATAATTCATATTTTAAAAAGAAAATTAGCCCTGTAGCAAAATGAATGGTGTGAATGACATCTTAGCCAGAAGAAATTCATTTGACCTGTTGTGTTGTCAGATTCTGACTGCTTCTTAATTTTGGGTAGTAATAGAAGTTTCACTTTACGACACCAACTACTTTCAGCTATTTATCCAAAGCTTTTGATTCCGTCTTTATGCAAAATAATTTTTACTTAATTTTTAATTTAATAAATTTAATTTGAGTTTAATATCCACAACCCCTCTGACACAACATAAGATCCTCTTTAACACAGTTTTCCTGGGATGCTGCAGTGAGGACTGTTACGTCATGTAGTTAAACAAAATTCTCTGTAGTGGTGTAATGATGATCTCCAGTCTGTGCAGCTGTTTGAGCATTAAAAAAAGTTTTTATTCACAAGAAGCTGCTTTTCTTCATATGTAAATAATATATAAAGCTGAAAACAACTGTTTTCTTTGAGATGTTCTATTATTACAATTTGTGTTTGTGGGGGATTATTGAGGACTTTATTGTATTGAGTGTAACTAACATTTTGTTTTTACAGATTAGAGTTTTTTAATGGATATAGAGTTTCTAAAAACCACGGTGATAAGTTGTTTGTTGGATGTTCATACTCTCATAACATTAAAGGCTTTTTCAGTAATTCAGCTTTGTTAAAGATACATTCAGGTTTCAGGGAGCTGTGACGCTGCTCATTACCAATAAATACTTTTTAAATGGATTTTATTTATTTTTTATTATGTTATTCTTAAGCTGTATACATGTGATCAGAACAGTGATGGACAGTAATTAAGTACATTTACTCAAGTACTACTAAAGTACTAATTTGAGGTACTTGTGCTTGACTTTATTTTCGTTTCATGACACTTTCTTGCTCTACTCCACCACACCTCAGAGGGAAATATTGTACTTTTTACTTCACTACTTTCATCTGAAACCTTAGTTACTAGTTTATGGTGCCTGGAAATGTATATTTTGACACACAAAACATATGAAGACTTAATAAAGACTATTGTTAGAAATTCAACCACCCAACATTTTATAAAAGTACAGCTGAAACAATTATTGAATTGACATTGAAATGAACTGGGAACATTTTTGGTTGTTTAAGACATTTTTCATGTAAAAACATTTCATGGTTCCCCAGCCACAAATGTGAAAATGTTCTGCTTTCCCTTTTAATCATTTAAATTTATTTATAATAATTTTGAGCTTTGTACTTGTGAGCTAAGGCTCTTGGTAATTATGAGAGCATTTTACACTATTTTCAAAATCTCGAAAATAGATTTATGGAGAAAATAATCAACAGATTAATCCATAATGAAAACAATTGTTGCACAGTTCAAACAGTAAAATCCTGCTTTTACATTAATGCATGCGTAATAATAGAAATCTATTGTTTAAGAGTTACAGGACACTTTTCTTTCTGCATTGAGAACATTTTTCTTTTAACATTTTAAGTACATTCAAACCTTAAATCAATATTTTAAACATTATATAACATAATGTCAAGCAGTTTTCAGCGTCCAAAGCTCCAAATAAGGAGCATTTAGCCTGGAGGACAGAGATAGCTGATTTGTCTTTGTGTTTAAGAAGCTCTCTGACTCTGTATCTGCTTTTTGTCTGATTTCTTTGCTTCTTATTTTAGTTTCAGAGTCAAATACGGATGTGAAATATTCTTTCATGGAAACTGTGTTGTGTTTTATTATATTGCCTGTCCTAATAGTAGCTCTAATTTGTTCCCAAAACTGTTTGTAGGCCTGAAACTAAACAAATAGCCTAACACATAATGTAACACAAATAAAATACCGGACATGGACTTCAGAAAGGATATAAGATGTTCCCCTCCCTGTTTAATAACCAGAGGGTGTGATTGCACAGATGTGTTTGAAGTAACAGAATAACAGTCCTCACTAAGAAAATGTGCTGTTGCACATCCCCTGCTGGTGGGTTTGTTCATTGATCAGGACTGTTTTTATTCCCAGGACAGCCATACAGAACAAAAGAAAATACAAGACGCTATACTGCATCCCCACAAACTCCAGTGGATCTGATCTGACAGTGACGGGCTAAAATAAACTCTTTTAGAGAAACAAAGTGAAGTTTACTTTCGCTTTCGTTATGAACCTCAGCGGGTCAGTTTTACCGAGTTATAAGTGACTTTGATGCTCAGCCTGAATTCCCATTGGCGCAGGTGTTCACGCCGCTTCCTGTTAACCCTTGGTGCTCAAACTGTAGGTATACGGTAGGCCATATGTTTCTCATGATATAGAAACATAGGCTTATCAGTTTAAAACTCGAGGGTTTTGATGCGACATGTAGCCTAGCCTAAAAATGAAGATCCTGGTTTTCCTGGCCATCCTTGGAGTAGGTCTACATGGCGCGGCTGCAGGTGAGTTAACAACTTTTTCAATCGGTTGATTTTAGAAAACTTCGGTCTTTATATGGGTATTGGTAGACCTACACATGTAGTGTTTTTAAAAAATATACATTGATGTTTCGTTCCAGGACTTCCTAACATTGTACAAAAATATATTTTGGATTTTTATGTTTAACAACACCAATAGGTCTAAATTGACGCCAACGTAACAGATTACATCATGCAGGTAGACTTTACTGTATATAGCATAGTGATTAGCTGTATAATAAATCAGCCACTGATGTTATTTGCTGATATTAGGTTATAACAGGTGTATCGTATCAGTGTAGGCCTGTGCAATATGTCGGCTGATAAGTGACAGGTAACAGCAAACTGAGGTTTTAAGGAAATGTAGAAACAATGTCTCAATTACATCGTTTGTCCACCAGAGAGCTCTGATAGTGTTATTTTTAAACTGAAATGTTTTGCTCAGCATGCATCTTGATCACCAAAAACAGTTTATGTTTCTTTTATTTAAAACAGTACTTGACTGATAGGCCTATATCCGATTTTTAATGTCTATAATTAGCCTACTTCTAATTTCTAATTATCAATATCAGTATCTGCTTATAAACATAGGATACTGTTTAGGTATTTGATCTTTTGACAGGTTATGGATTTATTCCTGAACAGATTTGCAATTTTCATTTTCAACCAGTTCAAAATTTTTAAAATGCAGCTTAACACAGAAATTGTCACGCTGTGGGCGTGTCTGATCTGTTTAGTTTCATTATTCTGTTATTTAGTCTGTATTTTGGTTCCATGTCTTAGTTCCCAATCCTGTCTTCCAATTGGTCCCGTCTCTGTTCTTACTCCGTCCTGTTGGTCAGTTGTCATGCTCCTGGTCTTGTGTGCTGTTAGTTCTGCGTCTCAGTTCATGTCTATGTATTTACTTCAGATTTGTATACTTCTGTGATATTTTGCCCATGTCTGCTCTTGGTTCTGTGTTGCCCCAGCGTCAGTCTGTTTTCACTGTTGGTAGTGGTTATGTTGTAGGTGATCTGTCTGCCGTTGTCTGTATTAGTTTGTCGTGTGTGTAGGCCTACTCCTTTGATCTGTTTAATGTCAGTAACTGGTGTTCTGGCTGTCTCTCTGTTTTCTCTTGCTCTCTCCTTGCCTGCCTGTGTCTCGTTAGTCTCATGTCTGTCACCTGTGTTGCTCCCGCCCTGCTCGTTAGTCCCTGGTGTTAAATGTTTGGTGTTTCCCTTAGTCTTTGTCCGATCATTGTTGTGTCAGGTGTAGTGTAGTGTTTTCACTCTGTCGTCTTCGTGTGGAATAGTGTTCTGTCAAGCCTGTTGGATTTTCCCTTCCACTGCCTGTAAGCCTGTTACCTCCTGTTTCCTTTGGATTAAAGACCCTTAACTGCATCTGCTCTGCCTTGGTGTCTGCATTTGGGCTCTCACCTCCTCTGCACTCACCTACGAACCGTGACAGAAATATGATCTACATGCGTTCAGACATCAGAGGACAGCGGAGGCTTCTGAAATAAATAATAATTTAAGTGGCAAAACTTACAGATACCTGCAGATAGTTTACTTTGTTAAAACCTTTAAAAATCTGGAATAAATTAAAGAAACTGTAGGAATGACTGCATGAGAAATCTAAATATTGTTTAAGAGAACTTCCTTAAAGAAATGTGTCTGGTAATGTGTATGCATATGGTAATGTGTATATTGCCAGTTTTCTGCCATATTTTTTCCACAATTATCATAAAATACAGACTATAGGTTATGAAAGGTATTGGAAGTTAAATCTCAAATACAATTCTTCAATTTACAAATCAAGATATATCAATGTGAGATACGCAAGGGCCTAGGTAAGATGTTTATTTTTTCGTTTGGTTGTATTTAAAAATATATTCACAGTCAAAAATTTGTAACCCACAGACCCTCTAACAACCAAATAAAAACATGACGTCAATGATTACTTGAATATGAAAAAATGGCAACAGGAAAAGATCACAACAGCCCACTTCTAAACCGTTTCCAGAAAACTTATCTATAAATGTATTTTTGTATTAATTGAGTGCACAACAGAGATTGTTAGGATGTCTTGTATTGTAGTTTTTTTATTCTGTGTTCAGGATTTTGTTCAGTGATTTTATAAAACTGTATAATATAAAAACTGAAATCATGAACTTTTTCTTACAGTGACTCACTCTCTGAAATATTTCTACACTGGGTCTTCTGGAGTCCCAAACTTCCCAGAGTTTGTGTCTGCTGGGTTGGTTGATGAAGTTCAGATTGATCACTTTGACAGTAACACCAGGAGAGCAGAACCCAGACAGGACTGGATGAGGAGAGTCACAGCAGATGTTCCTCAGTACTGGGAGAGGGAGACACAGGTCCGTCTGGCTGCCCAGCAGTGGTTCAAAGCCAACATTGACATATTGAAGCAGCGCTTTAACCAAACTGGAGGTTTGTTTGTGTTTCACTTTCTATTGATAAAAGGTTTATTTTCATCCTGTATTTTAGTAAACAGATGTTACTACACTTACACACACCATTCTTCATCTCGATTTTTAGTCTTGTAGATTAAACTGTGTGATGGAGGCTTGTCATGACTGAACAGTCAAACTCAACAGAAACATGACTGAGACTCCTCGATCCTCGAGGAGAGACCAGTTGAAGAAACAATTATTTAACGACATGAGATGTCCTTGCCTCAGAGACGTCATTTTAAAGAAATGTGTATTAAATAAGACGTGTTGCACAGCTGCATCATCTGTCCACTATTTTAGCCTGCCGCTGTGATTTCTGTCAGATGAGCAGACCAGCTGTTGCACTAATACATAAAGACTACATATCTTCACAGTCAAGGAACATGTATGTCAACATAATGACATGTAGAAACATCTCGAGGTTGCAATAAACATCATCTGTTGACAACACTCAGATTACAGTAGTTTACTATGATGCACTGCACAGAAATCTGGTAGCAGTGCACCTTTTGCCCGAAAACAGGAGATCATTCCAGCCCTCAGCTGATGAGATGAGCATTTCACATTCCATTAAAGAAATGACACAGTAACATTTATCTCATATACTGGGCACTATTATTACAACATGAAACACAGCAGATCAGTGCTTAATGCTCTGCTTCATATTACAACCGAATAATTTGATGCCAGCAGCTTTTTGCACTTGTTTTCGTCTTGTTTGGGTGCAATTTAGGAATTGAGATGGTGCGCTGAAATCGATTTCCGGTTCACAGGCTTGAGGATTGAGGAGGTGAGGTGGCCGAATTTGGGAAATGAGAAAGGCCGAGAGTTTCTGTCCATACCATAATAACCAGCAAAGATCGATAACACTTTATCTCCACTAGATCAGATCAGAATAACCACTGGGCTGCCCACAGTGTGCATGAAGTGTGATCTCACTCTGGTTTACTGCCTCTCTCTCTCTCTCTCAGGTCTCCACATAGTCCAGTGGATGATCGGCTGTGAGTGGGATGATGAGACTAATGAGGTTAATGGTTTTAATCAGTACGGTTATGATGGAGAAGACTTCATAGCATTTGACCTGAAGACAGAGACATACATCGCTCCAAAACCGCAAGCTGTCGTCACCAAAAACAAGTGGGATAATTACAAAGCTTTAATAGCACAGGACAAGAACTACCTGACCGAGGAGTGCGTTGACTGGCTGAAGAAGTATTTGGACTATGGGAGGAGATCTCTGCAGAGAAAAGGTAGAATCACATGATTGAGTTTCATGGACACAATATGCCTCATTTGTTTATTAGCAACAGTAACATCAACATCACGAGCGGCCTTAAGCATCTGGGTCGATATCAGTTGTTTGGCATTAAAAAATGATATACTACATTTGGAATTGCATTATATGTACAATTTTGCTTAACAAAGCAAAGGGCCAGAGAATTGTGTGCACAACACTTTATTTTCAAATCACCTAATTTTAGACAACATTTGTGTACATAAAAATATTTGTGTTGCAGGGACCTGAATCTTTGATTTGCTGTTTGTTGGAATATTCCAACATACATTGATTAGCCATAACTTTATGACCACTGAACACTGATTATCTCGTTACCATGGCACCTGTCAGTGGGTTGGATATATTGAGCAACAGCAAAAGAGAAACCTTCATTATAATCAGCAGGTGGTCATAATGTTATGGCTGATCAACGTAATTTATGCCAGAGAAAAACAGCAGAGACTGAAAACTGTGCCCACCCTTACCAAAATGAACCACAGTTATTACTACAGTACAAAAAACTATAGTAATTCCCTAAAATATACTACAGGAAATACCATAACAATACCATATAAAATGTTGTAGTAGCCTATAATATTATATTATAACTTCATTATAATATCACCATAGCTACTATGATTATTATTATTATTATTGTATTTCTATAGCCTAATGATTAGTTATAATGTAGTATATTGTTTCTGTGTGAATATGTGTATGTGTATATTTTAGTGCAGTCTCCACATAAAGGGATGCTTAGAGCGCTGTCTATATAACGATGTCCTACCCATGGTGTGTGATATGTTTTTCATATTCGTTTGAATGGCCAGGGTAACTTAAGTCTACTAGTTGCTAACAAGAAATTACAGCACAGCAGACAACAAACTACAGTAACACACTGTTCGTCAAACTATCAACAGAAAATGTGGAATCAACATCAGGAACGTGATGAGAACTGAAAGAGATGAAGAGGAAATGTGACCGAGGACCACAGATCATACTTAACAATCACTCAGTGCAGTGAGGACAGAGGCGTTTTCATAGAGGAGACAAGCATCTGTCTGTCTCTGTTAACAGAGACTCCAGTCTGCATTGTAGTTCATACTCTTCATTGATAAACCACACAACTATAGAGAAACATTAGGCTTTATGGTCAAAGAGAGTTTTATGTCATGTCGACACTTCTGTCCATCTCTCTCTCTCTCAGTTCAGTTCAGATCTTCTCTCTGCTGTGGTGAATTATTGCGTTTTTGCATGTCAGTCGATGCCCTCTGGAGGGTGGGGCCAGTTTCAGTTGAAACAGGTGAAACATTATTCTATTCGCGTCTTTGTGACGCAATTGAGGGAACATAAAGCGACGTCGATTTTGATGATGTCGATTTTTGAAGGACATGTCAATCAGCCCTAACAGCTGAAGAGACTTTTGATGGAGTTTGAGTCTGCACACGTGCACTGCGCTGATACTAATAAAGTCTCAGTTGTCATTGCAGAGCCACTTGTTTTCTCTCTGTAGCAGAAATCTGTTTAACAAACACCTGCACATTAATAATTATACTGTGTCCTGCACAGAGGCATATTATCATTTCTACTGGCACAATGCTTATATTATGTTCATTACCTGCATTTGTATTCATTGATTCTGATTGTAAAGATAATAGAATAACCCAGAATATCATGGTGTCTGTTGATTCAATAGTCTAAATGTTTCAGGGAAAGTGAAATGATATAACTCATATGAAAGCCGAAGCTCAGTTTTGGCTTTCTAGTTATTTAATCTTCTGATGTCCTGTAACACTACTTCCTACATTTTATTTACCAGTCACATCACTTGTCACCAATTGATTTGTACATTCCATCATATCAATCCAGTGCTTTCATTCATTCATTTCATTAGCTGATTTTACTCGTGGAGCCCCCAGAAACTTGAGATGCACCTACTGTCCTCCTCCTTTCTTTCTGTCTTTTTCCCTCTGTGCTTCCCTTCTTTACTCAGTTACATGTTATGGTTTATTTGCATTGCATACCCTACTTACAGTAGCCTAGTGTTTGTGTTACTGAGACATTTAACAGTAAATCATAATAAAGAGCCTAAAAACTGTCTCTCTCTATCTTTTCTCTCCAGACCTTCCCTCAGTGTCTCTCCTCCAGAAGACTCCCTCCTCTCCAGTCAGCTGCCACGCTACAGGTTTCTACCCTGACAGAGCCACGATGTTCTGGAGGAAAGATGGAGAGGAGATTCATGAGGACGTGGACCACGGAGAGATCCTCCCCAACAACGATGGATCCTTCCAGATGAGTGTTGACCTAAATCTTTCATCAGTCACACCTGAAGACTGGAGGAGGTACGACTGTGTGTTTCAGCTCACTGGTGTGAACAACATCATCACCAAACTGGACAAAGCAAAGATCTGGGCGGGTAAGAATAATATCAGTGGTGAATGTGGGAAACACATATTTAGTTTACTGTAACAATCCTGCAATTCATGTGTTTTATGTGTCTGAAGGGAAGTTTGGTTTTCTGATATTGTATACCATAGGGCTCTCACACTTTTCAGTTGCTGTCTGTGAGCTTCTGTAAAGCTAGACTTCATTATATAACAATTTTCAGTGTTTTACAGTAATTAACCTTGATTAATTTCTCAAACGCTTCTGTGTCGGGATCCCGAAATTGAGGGAATTGAGCCTGGAAAGTTGAAAAGTCCTAAAAGCTATACAAAGACAATAAAGCCAGACATGCATAAAACAACTTTAGATGCAGTAATTATGTTCAGGCAATGAGGATAAAAATCAATCAACAGCAAGACGAACAAACATATATTGTCTATAGGTTTGGTTGGCAGATGGATGATCATCTCCTCTAACCTGCTTCTTCTGTGTTTTGTTGTTTTCTGCTCAACAGGGACGTCCACTGACATGACTTTCATCATCATTGTTGCACTGGTTGTTCTTGCTCTCGTCGCCATCGCTGTGATTGGATGCTTCATTTATAAAAAGAAAAAAGGTGAGACACCGAACAGACACATTTTTTTCTTTTTTTCAGTATTTAGATTTCAGACTTTAGTGTGATGTTTTATCCAGATTTTTCAGAGATGTTTCAACCAACACAGTCACAGTTTAATTATAATGACTGTAGCATGATGTAAGGGAAAGACATAATAAACGATCTAAACAAAAAGTAGAAGGGATTTATTTATAGAGTAGAAGAGGGGATCATCACTGAAAAGAAAGAGATAAAATCTGACATTTTAACTATAACAACATAAATAATGTGTCTTTTCTTTTTTTTCAGCCAAACGCCCTTCATCTCGTAAGTAAAACTTGTTTTTTATTATTCTGACCTGACCTGCAGTGTTGGCTGTTTGTAAAACTCAGAGCAGGATGGGGACTAACAATGTTTCGGACCCTACAGCTGAAAGCAACCCTGAGGTGCAGAGGAAGCTGATCCAATAACTTTAATGACAAACACACCACCCTGAACACAGTGAGTAACTTCATATGTGACACGAATTTACACCTGTTGTTATACTAAGTTGATTTAAAAGAAACTTCTGAGATTGTTTCTTTTTTTCTCTGTAAAACCTCTATGACACAAACATCTTTGGCTTTCAATTTATTTTCTACAACAAAGCTAAAAGTGTTTTATATGAAGTTAAGTGAGATTAATAAGAGAAAAAAACAGATGCTGTCATAAACCTTCAATTGATCGGAATAAGTGTAATATTAAAAACTCAAATATTAACCTACGTGTTAACTCTTAAATGATTGAATCACAGATATTTTTTTATCTAAATGATCTTGTAACAATGTGGAACTGTGGAATTGAACATTCATGTTAAATTTGTAGTTTATGTAATTTTATTTTTTTTTGTCTCTTTAGGTTTATGAATAACTTTTGCACTGGAGCAAGCAGCGGAGCCACATCCTCCTCTGTGAACTGGGGATTTATTGATTATTGATCACCTTATCATAAACTGATAATCAGGGTTGGGATTTGAGGACTAGATGCTTATTGATTAGAACAAAAAGAAAACTAATTATATAATTATAAAATGAGTTGACAAATACTTTACCAATATTATCAGACATTAATGGTTAAATTACATTCATCATTTAGTTTTCACTTTTAAAAATGTGAAATTTCCTCTGATTAAATGTTTCAAAAATGTTGGCAATTCAAATTAGCACAATTTATATATAAACAATGAAAGCATCACAGTACTCTTTGTACATACATAATTGATTTAACATTTTGTGTAGTGTTCATCTAAAACAAATCTACCGTATTTACAGTTAGTATATACAGTATGTACATCTGGTGTTGGGTTTTCTAGTAAAATCAATATCGGTAAAACAAAAGTAAATACATATATAGACACACACTCATCCACATATGTGCATTCCCATTTTAGTATATTTACTCAAAATGATTTCTTTAAAATATTAGAGAGGTTTCTTCACTATTTACAGCAGTGGTGAACACATTTACTCACGTCGGCCACTTGTCTTAACTGCTAATTCCAGGTACTTTAACTTTACTAAACTCCTAATCCACTACATCTCAAAGGCAACTATGATGTGACATGTTGATATTATATAATATGATGCATTGCTATAGATTAAACTACCCAAATGAATGTTAAAATTATTTCAACTTTAAACATCTACAGCAGTAAAATGCAACACATTAAAGCAGCAGGTATAAAAGTGAAACACTGCCAGGGAACATTTCACTGCACATTAAGTACTTTTGATACTTTAATACATTTTATAGACAATACCTAAATATATTTAGCAAAATTTTGCAATGATTTACTGAGAAAGCCATTTTGTGCCTCTCTTATTGTGTTCGATTACTGGAGTCACCACTGTGAATCAGTCAGCATCATCCAAAAACATGCTGCGTAAACTGGACACCTACATCACCGTGGTGGGTCAGGACTGTTGTTTTTTGTTTCAACATCTCTTCAGCGTCTCTACAAGGGTTGTGAGATGTTTTAAGCTTCTGAGCACACTGATGAAATGTTCTTGAAAACATTTAGGGACAATTTCTTTCTGAGTGTTGTAACTATATAGAAACTGTCTCACTTCTTGTTCATGAGTTACAAGTTGAGTTGCCATGCTATATTATTATTATATTCATTTTGTTAAGCTAAACTACATTTTGTTTGACTGCCTTTTTACTGTAAACTTTGTGGTCTTTATTGATATAAAGGACACATGTGAGTTGCTTGAAATGTCACTCATGTCTTCTGATCACACTCTCTCAGGTACTTTACAAAGTCTGTGTTTATGTTGATGAGTTGAATAAAGTCATTAAAGACACTGGCTCTGTGCTAATGTTGTCTTTTATTCTAGATTTTCTCATATCGATATATGATTAATGGCTGAGATGTGTTAATAGAACTGGATAATGTGTCTCAGCATAAGGTTGGCTAATATGACAATTTATATCATGAAACATAAAAAATGTTGAACTGTTAGAAGTTTTGCCATGTGGTATGTTGAGATGTCTGGTTGGAATAGGCAAATTAGGGCAAATCTATGATAAGATAGTTTTATGGCAATATTGGATTTACAGGAAGTGCTGACATATTTATCAGATATTTAATTATTAGATTAGTCAGAAACAAACATTCCAGTCTGGTTATATTGTCTATAAATGTTTTTCATCAGAACGTTCAGACATTTTACTACATGACCTTTATGACTTTCATAGGTGCCACATTTGTTCACATGAAAGTTGGACAGGGAACATGTACTGAAAAGGTTCCTGATGTTGTGTTTTACAAAAAGAAGAAAGCTAAGAGACCAAAAATCTTTAATCTCAGACCGAGTTGATATTCTTATCTAGTTTACAAGATGAATCAAGTGTTACTACGCGTCACACCACAGTCTGGAGCAGCCACAAAGAAGCAGTGTAAGACCACTGTGTTATGATAATATGACCGTAGCTTAATGATGTTAGACAGAAGTAATAATAAAATAAAGACCTTACCAGAACAGTAGAAGGTATTTTAACTAATGTGGGTGAGTCGGAGAGGACAACAGATTTAGTGAAGAAGATATTTTGGCATTTGCAAATCATGTTTTTTCTTTTTAGTTCAGATAAATCTTCTTGACATGATAGAACCTGTCTAGATAGTATTTAACTTGTTGAAATATGAGTGGATGTCTTTGGTTTACACTGAGTGCAAATAAAGCAACCATGCCAACCACAAATTCTCAGGAAGCATGTGTTTTCAGTGACTGCATTTAGAAAAGTCAAATTATTAGAAAGATTACATAGGAGCACATAGGTTTGGGGTGAACGTGGGGAATGGCTATCTTAAGGCTTTTGAGAACCTTGAGAACCCAACACTGTTCTAAGGGGCTTAGACAGAGCTCTCTCACACCACCACACAGACTCAGGGTTCAATCCCTGTTTGCAAATTGTTTACAGACTGTGTGTAGAAAAAAGCACCATCACAAAGAAGCAAGTGGATGCAGAGACTACTGTGTAAAGTCAGAGCACCAATCTTAACACCAAGCAGCATTTTAGAACCACACCAGCTGCATTACCGCTCATGACAGTGAACGTGGTGTTGCAATAATGAAATGTTGTCTTTCTGCCTGAAATTTAGTGGGGAAGAAATATTATATTGAACATGAGTAGTAACGTTACAGACTAGTAACATCTCAGTGTAGTTGAACTAGTGTTGCCTTGTCTTGATTTACGTATTTTGTTCTTTTATGGAAATTATCGTGTGTTATTATTTTTTTCTGTCCTGTCAGTACTTTAACTGTGACTACCTTAATGTACAAACACATAAAGTTTAACTGACTTCAAAAATAATATAAAATGATCCCCTCCCCCATTAATAACCACAAGGAGTTATTGCACAGATGAGTTTAAAATAACAGATAATAAAAATCCTCACTGAGAAACTGTGCCGTGGCACATCATCAGGGTTTGAACAACTGCAGGGTGAACCTCACCATATTTACTCACTATAACATCAGTGAAACTAAGCTTGATGTTCATATTTTTATCAGGAGTTGTTTTCAATTCTAGGGCAGCCATACAGAACAGAGGAACAACAAGACACTTCTGCATCCCACAAACTCCAGAGGATCTGATCTAACAGTGATCTCTGACCTCCCAGAAAAACACCAAAATAAAGCCCACCATCCTCTAACACAGGCTAAACTTTTACTTTCACTTTCGGTAATAACCTCAGAGGGTCAGATTCACAGAGTCATGTGACTTTGATGCTCAGCCAAAAATCACATTGGCTCAGATGGAGGTTGAAGTCAGCGCCCCTTCTCCTCTTATCCTCATTTCACTCTTAGAGCTCGAACTGGTGGGACAACAGTTTCACCAAACTCTCCATCAAAGGTTTTGATGCGAGAGGTCACAATGAAGATCTTGGTTTTCCTGGCTCTCTTTGGAATAGGTCTACATGGCACAGCAGCAGGTGAGTTAACATCTTTTAAAGTCAATTGATTGTAGAGTGAAAGTAGTTGAATATGCCTATAAAGAGATGTCATTGGTCTCAAGTGACGTTATATAATCAAAGAGAAGTTAAATCTTCTAATAAGCATCCTGAAAAGAAAGACTCCACTAATTGCGCAACAAGGCGTGGAGCTGCTGGCTCACTGCAGAGGGGCGAGGACTTCTAGTGGGGCCATAAAGAGGGGGCACTTTTTCACACTTTATTGTTAAGAAAAACAGCAAGGAAAACCAAAATACAGGCTGTAACAACTTGCAGTTCGGTTTATCTGGTCTGGACCAGGGGAAAAATGAGACATTTTTGCGTTTTAGTTCTGGTCCGGTTCTTGTTGACACTGACATTATTACAAACGAATCAAGAGGGGTAAACGTGAAGTCATTCAGACATACGGGTAACTGTAACTGTGACTGTCATGCTGTGTTATCAGGACCCATGTTGGTAAATCAAACTGCAGTGACTTTGACAGTGACAGTTTATGCAGCACTTTAAAGCTTCTGATTTGTAAATTTCACTTCTTTGATGTTACAAAGAACTTCCAAAGAAATAACTGATTAAAAGAATTATTAATATTGAATGTTATTAAAAATATCATTATGCAAATTACTGCACATTATTAAGATTGCCGTAGATGTAGGCTAGAATGAATCGGCGCTTACAACTGTTGGATTACTGTCACGCACCTTTTAATGGACTTAATAGACTGACAAAGCACACGGAGCAAAAGCACAGCATTTTTTACAGCTTTTGACCTAATCGTAAAAATGCATACATCACAAGTGAACCGCACCAGAGTCCACTTGGAAGCGCACCACCGATGCACCAGAGTGGCTGGGGCCCTTTGGGGGGGTTACTGAGGGAGTGGAATCAACAGCAGCATAAATAGGCCACAGTGTCCACAGCTGGTGCTGTTTGCTGCATGAGAGGAGAACCTCTTGGCAGTGTGGGCTCTGCAGAAGAAACAGATGTGGTCTGAGTTTGACTTTTTTCTGCAATCAAGACTCAAAAACAAACTTTAATCAAAATATTCATCTTAACAACAAATATGCATGTTCAGTCAGACAGACTGGGTCCAAGGAGAGAACCGTGGACCTGGTGCAGCCTTTTTGTATTAATTAAGTAAACAGAGATTATTAGGAGGTCTTGTAATGTTGTTCTTTTTATTCTGTGTTCAGTGATTTATAAAACTGTGATATAAAGACTGAACTTTTTCTTACAGTGACTCACTCTCTGAAGTACATCTACACTGCGTCTTCTGGAGTCCCAAACGTCCCAGAGTTTGTGATTGTTGGGTTGGTTGATGAAGTTCAGATGTTTTACTATGACAGTAACACGAGGAGAGCAGAACCCAAACAGGACTGGATGAGCAGAGTCACAGCAGAGGATCCTCAGTACTGGCAGAGGGAGACTCAGATCTCTCAGGGTGCACAGCAGGTCTTCAAAGCCAACATTGGCATTGCAAAGCAGCGCTTCAACCAAACTGGAGGTTTGTTTTACTTTCTACTTATAAAATGTTGTTTATATTTTCATCCTTTTTCATACACACACACACACAACACACACACACACACACACACACACACACACACACTTCTTGATCGAAGTGCAACCTGAACCCTAAAACCACATCTTACCCCTCAATAAGCAGTCTCTACCTGTGGGGACCTAATTTTTTTGTCCCCACAGTGACACAAGTCCCCATCAGTTTGTGTGTATTCAGGTTAAAGTCCCAACTAAGATATAACATGACACACACACACACCAAAAGCAGGAGGTGTAGATCCTCTGTTCTGGTGTCTGTGGATCAGTGTGTCTCTGTGGTGAAGATGTGATATCAGCTGATGATAGATGAGCTGTGATCTCACTCTGTTTACTGATGTCTCTCTCTCAGGTCCACACGTTTTCCAGAGGATGTACATCTGTGAGTGGGACGATGAGACTGGGGAGGTTAAAGGTTATGATCAGTACGGTTATGATGGAGAAGACTTCATAGCATTTGACCTGAAGACAGAGACATGGATCGCTGCAAAACCAAAGGCTGTCATCACCAAACACAAATGGGGAAATGACAGGGCTTTGACAGCACAGAGAAAGAACTACCTGACCCAGATTTGCCCTGACTGGCTGAAGAAGTATGTGGACTATGGGAGGAGCTCCCTGCTGAGAAAAGGTAGAATCACATGACCTGATTCATGGACACAACGATGTTGCTAAAAATAGTATAATTATTCAAATTACACAAATTGCTGTTTTCTTTCTCTCTCTCCTTTCTGCCTATCTGACCTAAGAAAAAAAATTTTATCTCCTGAAGAACAGGCAGCTTTAGACGCTCAGTGTCTGAAACTTTTCTACTGGAAACCTGAACTTGAACCGTGACAGAGACGTGTCAGTGTAAGTATCTTTCTCTCTCTCTCTCTCTCTCTCTCTCTCCAGATCTTCCCTCAGTGTCTCTCCTCCAGAAGACTCCCTCCTCTCCAGTCAGCTGCCACGCTACAGGTTTCTACCCTGACAGAGCCACGATGTTCTGGAGGAAAGATGGAGAGGAGATTCATGAGGACGTGGACCACGGAGAGATCCTCCCCAACAACGATGGATCCTTCCAGATGAGTGTTGACCTGAAACCTCCAACTGAAGACTGGGAGAAGTACGAATGTGTGTTTCAGCTCGCTGGTGTGAATAACGACATCATCACCAGACTGGACAAATCAAAGATCAGGACCAACGAAGGTAAGACTGGAATCAAGGGTAAAGGAGATGTGCAAACACAAATGCAATTTGTTCTGTGTTCAGTCATTTATTTTTGCTGAATACAACTTTATTTTTGGGTGCTTTTGTGGTTTTAATCTCACGACATCCCAAAAAAACATTTAAATGTTCTTATTTTTAAGTCATTTTGCTGTTTTTCACCACACAATGGGTTGTTATGAAGTTATCTGTTACCCCTTCTTATCACATAAAACGTCTCATGGGGCATATACCGGGATATAAAATATGTGGCATTCGCCAGTCTTCTCATATTTTGAATCTTCTAAATACGTATGAACAAAATTCAAGAATGGTCCAGGCCTGTTGGAGAAGTCCTACACACCCAGTTTTCCCCTTTGCACAGGGGGAAAACACTAACAAGACCTCAAACCTAATGCCTTAATCTGAATGAATTGGGAGTTTCAATGTGATACCGAAATTAACTAAAATAAAATAGACAAACATTATAGACTTGTAACATTTCTGAGAAAGTTATGCCCCAAAGGTTTCGCATGTGTAGTTGAACTGTTGTCTTGCTTTATTTTGTTCTGTTTTTGTAGACACAAAGACTTCATCTGACCCTACAGGAACAGGTCTGTCTGTCTGTTTATCTAGTTCAAATGATTTTCTCCAAGCAGCCTAATCCTTCTACAGAAAGTGTACACAGCAACACGCTATTGAAAAGTACCTAATGAGTAATGACTCTGCACTTGCTCTGTTTGCCTGACATGTCACCTGTGCGCTCTGCATGCAGCCAACTTTATGTTGTAGATGTTCACAAGAGCTAATGAAGCCTATGTTTACATCCACCACTGTCAGTAACTGCCTTTAATCGGACCTGAGACAAGTCACATATTTCCATGCCAAGATTCAGTCCAGTGAATGATGCTTCCACAGGAACACATTAAAGTGTGGTGGGGGAATCTTGTTAGATAACATCTTAGTGCTGTGGTATCGTGCCGTAGTTGTTCATAATTACAGCTACAGATCCTGGACATTACAGTCTCATGTGTAGACTACCCCCACACATGAATAGCATAAACATATTTTACTCATTGGGCTCTTTGAGGATGTAAAAATTACTTGAAATTGACCATCTAATAGTCTTTCCACTGAATCATCTTTCATTCTTCAATAACCTTTGAATCCCTTTTACTGGACTACACACCGTTTGGCAAATATTCCTACACTAAATGTCAGTCTGATGGTGCTGTAACTAAATGTAACTCCTAACAAACTACAAGGCCTTTTTTCATAGACGTCCCATGATGCACTGAGCTCTTCTCTCCTCCTCTTGTTCTCCATCTTATCCCATTAATGCACATCACTAACTCGACTTGTTCCCTCTCTTATAGTTTTGTGCTTTCTTGTCTCTCTCCTTCTGTCACTGTCTGCAGGCATGTCTGCCTCCGGAGCTGTAGAGTGGATCTGTGGCATTATTATTGTTGTCATCACTATTGCTATCATTATCATTTTATCATTATTATTACTGTTACTATTATTAATTTTCATATTCATTCATCACCAACGGGGTGGTGATGGTGCAGTGAATAAGACACACGCCTTGATGTGCGAGACCTCAGACTTAACATTTCTGTAATACTTTCAACATACGTCTGATTTAAATGCTGTCAGATTAACATAGAGGCCACAGCAGCACAAGGTGAGACAGGCACAGAGAAAGAGACAAATGTGTTCCGCCTTATCATTGTAAGACTTTCATTATGTTAATCATCATCTTTTAATGGATTTAGAACAAAGCACTCCTCTTTATTTGGTGGGGAAGAAGTATTTTCTCAAAGTACATGAGTAGTAACAAAGGACTCAGCTTATGACTGTCACCCCAGAGCAGATCAGCTGGTCTAGCGTCTGTCCATCTGTATGTGTACATAAATGTGTCTTCATATCTATGTTAGTTCTTTACTTGATAATTGTTAGATTAACTTTTTTTCTCTTCAGATTTGGACACTTCATCAAGTAGTTCTGGTTCTTCTACAGCAAGTCAAGACACCTCAGAATTGATCTAGGTAACTAATGTCTCTGTAGGCCTTTAAATCTTTGTTTTAAAGTTTTATTTATGCACGTTCTGATAAATTACAAGCGTTTACTTTTTTATCCCAGTCGTTTCACACCTTTCTATTTGCTCTGTTTATTTTTGAACGTAGTTATTTGTCCGGACAGAAGTGAGTGGCAGTTTGAAGAGGAGGGTGAACTCTGCTCCATGAGAAATCTGCAACATTCACCTTTTTGGAAAAGAAACCTTCAGCTTTGCAAGAGAAGTAAACATATTTACAGCAAAGGCACAATCTGCTACATCGTTAAATGCTATGCCTGTAAACTGTCACATACTTAAAATATAAGCATCAATACTAAATGTATTTTACAGTTCTCAGCACACTGATAGAAATCTAATGTCCTGCTAGTATTTAGGAACAAGTAATGTTTCTCTCTTAGTTATTAGTAGTAGTTTGCTTAGTAAACATAGGCCGAGTAATCGATCAACGATGCTTAAAGTAACTTCTTGTGTTGGATTGAGTAGATGAACCTCAGATGAAGTTGACTTGCGATTTCATTCTTTTGTAATCTTGCTTTGCTTTTTAATAAAGTCCCAGATTTTCAAAATTTGCCGTTGAGTTTTTTTAGCTTCATTTTGTTTTTTACTGCCCTTTGTATCATGTATTTGATCTTTGTGATATTTAGTTTATTGAAATGAAGGATACATGTGAGTTGCTGCATATGAATGATTCACATCGTCTTAAATAGATGTTTGAAAAAAAGAGATCTTCAAATTGAAAAACTTGTCTAGTAACATAACACAGTTTATTGATGTGTCTTACTTTGATACACGTACAGCAACAGAAGTGATAGTAACTAAGATGTGAAATCTTTCCACTCTTTTTTTTCAACATTCATTCATTTCCTTTAAAGTTGTTTCTGATTGGAAATGATTAGATTAATTTAGGGACATGGGACAGTTTCTTTCTCCCTGTGTTTTTGCAGACATTTTCACAGGGAGAGTGGCAACAAGGGAAGGACCCAAGTGCAAATCAGTTGAGGAAGACTTGATGATTTTAGTGATTTATTGATGAAGAAAGGTTTACAGGCAGGTATTGATGCAGAAAGGCAGGTTCAAGTTACAGAAGCTCAAAAGCACAAGACAAGTCAACAATATTGAGAGTAGGACTCACTGACATGGGAACAAAGGAAACTGACGGTTTATGTAGTGAGTGACTGATGAGAGGAAGAGATGCAGGTGAGGAGAAAAGCAGCATCATGTTGAAACATTAACAGAGGTGTTACATTTCTCTTGTTCAAGCAGTTTTCAGCGTCCACAGCTTCAAGTCAGTTTAGGAGAACTTAGTCTGGAGAACAGAGCTGACTGATCTGTGTTTGTGTTTAAGAAGCTCTCTGACTCTGTCTCTGCTTTAGTTTGATTTCTTTGCTTCTTTTTTCATTTTAAAGTCAAACACAGAGGTGAAATATTGTTGTTATGAAAACTATCTTGTTTTGTTATATTGTCTGTCCGGAGAGTAGCCTACCTCTCATTTTAAGGAATTGTTTTGGTCAAAGATCAAAGTTTAGACAAATGTTAACTGTTTGTTTCTTCTCACTGTTGGAGGGATATTTAGAGTCCCCACAGTAACATGTTTTCAAATGTGTGCCACTGATGAACTCACTGGGAATTGGAAGCTTTGACAACGGTGAACTAATATACTGAGGAATGACTTTGTTAAGAGGTCAACGTTCATATAAATAGTTTTTTCACTAAATAAAGAAAGGGAATATTTTATTGTTGTTATGGTTGTTGTTGTTGTTGTTGTGTTACCGTGGTATGTTTTTGATATAAATCACTAACTAATCACTAACGTCACAAAAAAACAAACTCGTATGTATCTTTCAAGACCTTCGCCTCGCTTAAAGCCCGTTCTTACCGTAATAACTGCTTTAGGCGCAGCAAAATTCAGACTGCGGCTGGCTTGACCCCTCTTTCTGTAGGATGTAGGCCTGTTTGTTGAAGTTCAGAGCCTCTCCTCTTCGGTTCTTCTTCTGTGGTCCCTGTTATAAATTCCTTTTCCGCCTTCCCCTCTGCTCTTTTATCCATCTCATTATTTCCTGTCGTGATTGTTTGAATTTGTGTTTCCTAAAGTGTTCTGTCTGTTTTCCCCTGTCAAAATAGTGATTTTAACAAACTGACACTTAAAATAGTTTTCTTGAAGAGTGAGTGCTGAGTCGCAGCTAAATAGGCTAATTTTTGTTTTGTGTGTTTATTTTATTTGTGCAGGAGCGTGCAGCACAATTAATGTGGAGGTTCTGCTTCCTTTTGTGTTTGTCAGAACAGCGATCAGCCATAAACATCACGGGGTCATGGCGTCTTTCCTACCTTACCAACACAACGCAGAACCACAGCGGTCACACAGAGATGTGTTTAAAATATCAGATAATAAAAATGTGCTGCTGCAGGTTTGATCCATTGGAGGGCGCACCTCACCACATTTACATCAAATGGGTTTGTTAATTCAAAACAACAAACCCCATTAAATGTTCAAGTTAGTAAATCCTGTTTTTTATGTCATTGATTAAAAGAAGTCTATTTCTGAAAATGTCTGTTAAAAGTGTATTTATCTTTTTTCCCTATTAGGCTGTGCCTTTTTGGGGCATTATTTTAATTCATGTTATCAGGACCATTAAATCAATCTGATCAATCTTAAGCCAAAATTGCAGCACAATTAAGAAAGAGTTTCTTGTCCAAAACTATTTATGAAGTTGTTAAACTGATCATTTTTATATAAAAAGTGTGTTGTTGGTAATTACGTTTCCAATTATAAACACATAGGTCGTTTTAACATTTACTGTATGTACAACAACATGCTGTTTACTGGAGCTGGATGATAAATCAATATTAACTTATTGCAGGTTTATTGGTGTAAATTTTGTTTGAAAGAAGCTGAAGAACATAAAAACCAAACAGGTTATAGGTAATTTAGAAACCGTCTCAGAGTTTGCCCACCTGCGAGCACTGACAGGTTTGAAACAACAATTTTGGAAGAGAGCAGAATTTTTAAAGTGCAGCTCACAGGAATATGATCTCCATGAGTTCAGACAGCAGAGGACAGTGCAGATTTCAGATATAATCAATAATTTAATTAGCAAAACTCACAGAAACCTGCTGAAAATATACTCTATTAAAATCTTTTAAAAATCTGGAATAATCTTTTAAAATCAGGAGTGAAAGTGATCAAAACATCAGTTCATAGTGGAGGGAATGTTTGAACTTAATAAATTATATTTTAAATTAATATATAATATATATTTATATAACAAAAACTCAGCTTTTAATATGGTAATAACTGAAACGGATAGAAACGGACCTGAATGCCATAAGATATAATGAAAAAATATTACTTAATGTGTCTGTTGTAACATTTCTGTAGGATTGTCATAATATTCAGAACATTGGAAATCATAGATATTAGAAGTTAAACTTAAACATAATTCTTCAGCTTACATAAATTGAGTGAGGAACACAAGGGACTGGGTCAGATGTTTGTTGTGTTTTTTATTTAAAAAATATTCATACTCAAATGTTGAAATTGGAAGGCAGATCTAGCTGCTTCTGGTGTCTTTCTACCGTTGCTCCATTGACAGTGTTCCTTAAATTATACTTGTGTTGTACAGCAACAGCTCAGCAGCTAACAAATAAGCTAAGAGTCATAAAAATCATCAACACACATCTGCCTACTCTGGAAGACATTTACTCCTCCTGATGCATGCAGAAACCATTCATGTTGTGTTTTGTTTATGTGTATTTTGGGGTCAGTTTTAGGTAGTGCGCCTGAAATTCGTTCAATGTACTACGCAATGACAATAAAAAGGAATCTTTATCTTAACTAATGACTCTGTACTTGCTCTGTCTGCCTGACGTGTCACCTGTGTGCTCTGCTGTCTTTATGTTGTTTAAAAGCAAAACCATCCCGTCCACAAGATATAATGAAGCGTTTTCAGTCAGTAACTTGCCTTTATTCTGACAAGTCAAATATTATTTTACACCATGCACTGCATGATTAGTGTTAATCTAATGTCTAATTTAATTTGTCCTTCTGAATAAGTCACTTTTATGTAAAGGTCATGAAGGACATTTCAGGAATTTTATGTTATCAGTTTAACATAAAGACCACAGCAGCAAAAGTGAGACAGGAGCAGAGAAAGAGACAAATGTGTTCCGTCTTCAAACATCATTATATAGTTTATCTTGATCTCTTATGCACCAAGAAAACAGATTTATCAGTACAATAAACTGTGAAAGAGACAATTTTAAGTTGTTGATGAGATTCTTCTCACATCAGTCTATTAAAACTGTTTTCCAAGATGGAAAAATATGTTTTAAAAAACCCTCTTACAACAAAAGTAATAATCACCAGCAGCCACTTCCTGTGTTTTCAGTTTTCTTTCAAACTACGTGGATGAATAAATTCATATCCAGCCAAACACTTCACACACATGCGAACAGGAAATAATGACAGCTAGATGAAAAGAGCTTATGTCTGGATAGAAAAAGGCACTGTCACAAAGAGAGGACTGGATGTAGAGTCAAAGCACTCGTCTTTATTTGATGGGGAAGAAGTATTGTCTTAAAAAAAACTAGTAGTAACATTATAAAAACATTATAATGTAAAGAAAGTCACGGCCCAAAGCACTGACAGTTTCTGACTGTCACTCCAGAGCAGGGGATGGTCTGTCCATCTGTTACTGCCTGCACATAAATCTGTCTATCATGCCCCCTTTTTGTCCTTTACTTGATTATTTGTTCAATTATTTTTTTCTCTTCAGAGTCGGACACTTAATCAAACACGTCAAGACAGCGACACGTGATCTAAGTATCAATAGATGGGCACACGTCTGCCGCTCTACAGAGAAAACAGTTTATGTTTTTAGTTGACGTGATGACATGCTGATGGTTTTATTAGAGTCCTTTCCCAGGGCAGCCATACAAACCAAAAGAACAATAAAAGACATCTGCATCCCCACAAACTCTAGAGGATCTGACACTGACCTCTGACCTCCCAGAAACTTAACTCAATACAAGATCTGAGCAGCTGAAGGTTTAATTCTCCTTTTAAATGAGAGCAAAGCTGAGACAGCAAAACAAAGCCCACCATCCTCTAACAAAGGCTAAATGTTTACTTTCACTTTCGTTATCGACCTTAGCGGGTCAGATTCACAGAGTCACGTGACTTTGATGCTCAGCCTACACTGTTAGACATTTCAAAGGGTTTTTACGGTAACTCACTGGCAACACTGTTGCCAGTGAGTTACTGTAATTCAGATTTGCAGTACTATAACCGTTTTTCACATTTACAGTACTTAAAAGTGATACTGTAATTATGTGATTCAGAATACAGTACTGTTACTGTAAAAAAAACTACGGTAACACTACTGTAATCCCATTTTTTTTAGATTATTTATATATTATTTATTTATTCATTCATGCATGCATTATTTTTTAAACCTACACAAGTACTAATGATTTAATCCAGACAGAAACAGTAATTATAAAATTTCAAATTCTTTATTTAAACATTTGTTACACTTAATGCACTTTACAAGAAATGTTATTTTCATAAATTCATTTAAAACAACATAAAGAAATTAAATTACATGTATAAACCTTACCTCAATTATAAGTGCATTCAGTGTTACTGTCAAAAAACAATGCAGAAAGTACTGTACAGAACAAAGTACCTGGACAGCATATAGAACTGTATATTTACCGACAACAGAAGAACACAAAGAAAATCTGCTGACTGGCTTTTTTACAAACACTCATTAACCACATTAGCATAGGAAATAACAGTAACAATAGATACTGTGCTTTTTGGGTACAAAATACTAAACATTGTCTGAGTATGAGTGAAATATCCATGTCAAATGATTAACTCTTTAAGTACATATAAAAATAAATATTCTCTGGGCTGTACCAATCAAGTAACTTAATACAAACCACAAGCTTTCACCACTTCACATTTGGTTATCTAAACCGACCTGCAAGCCGCTCCTTTTCTGGCAAGAAGTCTGTTGTTGACAGCTTGTTCAGGGATGGAAGGTTCCCCTGTAGGTAAAGAATTTTGGTCATAAATTAAGTTTTTACACTGATAGAATTGATAAAATATATCTATCAATTTCACATCTTGCATTCGGTGGAATCAGCTTTCCTCTAAAACTCTAAAATCAATAAAACTGAATATTGTGGCCTTTGTGAAAGTACAATTAATTGCAAGGGCAGTTAGGTGTCCCTAATAAACTGGCAACTGTAGTGTACATGTCCAGTTAAAAAAAGTGTCTCACCTAATCCAAGTTCTTCCACTCAAACTCTGTGAGCTGGTGGACAAAGGATGTCACAGTTGTTGATGACTGCCATCTTCTGCTTCACCATTTCTCCTGTCCTAAGACTCACTCCAGTTTAGCGGTGCATTTGGTTGCATCACCTGGATTTATCCTCATGAAGAATCTTTAGGAAAGAGAAAATTTCTTTTACAACAACAAATATTTTCCATTCTTATGTAAAGTTAGTATTTACTGCAAACATTTTTCATTTTTCTGTGGGTTTTGCCTAGAAACTGAGCCACTGCAACTAATGTAAGAAAAACTACATAACGTTAATTTTTACATCTTGAGGACATGAGATATTTTAATTTGTTTTATATTCTATGGGGTCACACTACAATAAAACATGAACATGTAAGTTAGTTGTAAGATGTACTACATATTTAGAATAGGCATATGTTAGTTATAAGCTAACAAGTGAAATGTGCAAAAAGTGAATGCTAAAACTTGGGGTGAAATGTGCCTAGCTATCACTTAGTTTACAATAATGCAATTTACTGAACTGACTTACAACTTACAGTTAGTCTCCTTACATTCGCTAGCTTAATATCAATGGAAGCTAAACATTACTCTTAACATTTGACTTTAAAACTCAGAGTCTTCTGTAAAATTAAACATCAACTCTGTTCACTTTGACAAAGTAAACTTTAAGTTACCAGTCTGAGTGCACAGACAATATCTATCTTTTTTTCAAGTAACATACTTTTGAATTCCTTTTTTTTTGTTTGTTTTACCTTGGGTTTGTCGTAGGTAGTTCTGTCTTCACCACAGGTTAACTTCCACTGGCGTTGTCTTAGTTGTGTGCTGAGCTTCCACCCCGGCGGTGGTGAATGAAAGATGAAAGTACTAATGCATCTGTGCCAAAACGGCAGTTAGAGAAAATACAGTAGCATGTATGTTACTGTAACCATATACAGTGGTTTACCGTAATTTTAAAATTTGATACGTCAGATTTTTAAATTACAGTAAACCACTGTATATGATGTCTGATATCACCTAAAATTCCCATAATGCAATGGAAATTACAGTTATTTACTGGTAAGAGGATATACAGTATTATACTGTGTGTTATATGGTTAATAACTGTAGAAATTACAGAAATGTCTAACAGTGTAAATTCCCATTGGCTCAGATGGAGGTTGAAGTCAGCGCCCCTTCTCCTCTTACCCTCGTTTCACTCTTAGTGCTCGAACAGGCGAGACAGCAGTTTATCAAAGCTTTCCATTAAATGTTTTGAGGCGACAGGTCACAATGAAGATCCTGGTTTTCCTGGCTTTCCTGGTATTAGAAGGCCCACATGGCGCAGCCGCAGGTGAGTTAACAACTTTGTAAAGTTGGTTGATTGTAAAAGAAAAGTCCTTGTAATATATAGAGGCCTTTAAAGAGATGGCATTGGTCTCAAGGAACGTTATATAATCAGAAATTGAAGCCACTACTGAGCATCCTGAAGAAGAAAGACCCCTCTAACTGCAACAAGTCGCGGAGCTGTTGCCTCACTGCAGAGGGGCGAGGACTTCTACTGGATCCATCTACAGTGGGCGCTTTTTTCGCACTTTCCTTTTTTATGAAAAAAGCGAGGAAAAAGGAAATACAACAGACAGTGTGTAACACACTTTAATAAACTGACAAAGCAGCCTACAAGGAGCTCAATCACTGTATTTTTAAGAGCATTGGATCTGTTAATCAAGGGAAACGCGTATAAGCTGACATAATTACCTAATGATCTTCATAAATAGGCTACAATAGGCCTTCTTAAGCTGAAACATCATTTATAAGATCGCTTCCTGAACAGATTGATGAGCAGATGGATTTGTTTAGCTTTTGGCATAATGCTTATATGCTATCATAAAATCCTGTGATTGGTTCATTTTCTATCACTAGTGAAATGCACCAGGGCGCGCGGTTACTTGGTCCGTGCCAGAGTTCGATCAGCCCAAAGGAAAGAAACGGAAGAGTACCTGGGGCCCCTATTAAGGGGGTAGCCTACTGAGTATGTGGAATCAACAACAATATAAATAGGGTACGGAATCCGCACTGCTGCTGTTTGCTGCAGGAGAGGAGAACCTCTGCAGGAGACTCAGATGTGGTCTGAATCTGAATTATTGCTGTAGCCAAGACACACAAACAAACTTTATTTTAAAAAGTCAATTAAACTATAAAAATGCATGACCAGATTGGGTCCAAGGACGGCCCCTTTGTAACCTGAGAGAACCCTCTGCCCCTTTACTTTAATATTTTATTTCAGTATTTTTCTATTAGAAATATTAAAGTAATGACTTTCTGGAGCAACATATTTTTCTATAAATATATGTATTTTTGTATTTATTGACCACACAAGATTATTAAGAGGTCTTGTATTGTTGATCTTTTTGACTCTTTGTGCAGGAAAATAACTTTGTTCAGTGATTTATAAAACTGACATTAAAACTTTTTCTTACAGTGACTCACTCTCTGAAGTATTTCTACACTGCGTCTTCTGGAGTCACAAACTTCCCAGAGTTTGTGATTGTTGGGTTGGTTGATGAAGTTCAGATGTTTCACTATGACAGTAACACCAGGAGAGCAGAACCCAAACAGGACTGGATGAGCAGAGCCACAGCAGATGATCCTCAGTACTGGGAGAGGGAGACTCAGAGCTCTGTGGGTGCCCAGCAGGTCTTCAAAGCCAACATTGACATTGCAAAGCTTCGCTTCGACCAAACTGGAGGTTTGTCCCTTACCTTAACTATCACAACTACACGTCTAAACTTAAAGAAATTGTAACCTGAAACCTAAAACCACATCTGTGACATAAGTCACCATCGGTTATTGTGCTTTCAGGCTAAAGTCCCAACTGAGATAGAAGAACATGACACACACACACCAACAGCAGGAGGTGTAGATACTCTGTTCTGTGGATCAGTGTGTCTCTGAGGTGAAGATGTGAAATCAGCTGATGATAGATGAGCTGTGATCTCACTCTGTTTACTGATGTCTCTCTCAGGTGCACACATTACCCAGAAGATGTACGGCTGTGAGTGGGACGATGAGACTGGAGAGCTTAAAGGTTTCAATCAGTATGGTTATGATGGAGAAGACTTCTTAGCATTTGACCTGAAGGCAGAGGAATGGATCGCTCCAGTACCACAGGCTGTCATCACCAAAATGAAATGGAATAATAACAGGGCTATGATGGCACAGAGAAAGAACTACCTGACCCAGATTTGTCCTGAGTGGTTGAAGAAGTATGTGGACTATGGGAGGAGCTCTCTGCTGAGAAAAGGTAGAATCACATGACCTGATGTAGTTTCATGGACAACGATGTTGCTAAAAACAGTATAATTATTCAAATACACATTTCCTTTGATCTTTATCATATTTGCTGTTTACTGTCTCTCTTTCTGCCTCTCTCCCCTAAGAAAAAAAGTCTGCTGAAGAACAGACAACATAAACGCTTTCACTGGAAACCTGAACTCGAACTGTACAAGCGTAGATGCAGACGTGTCAGTCTCTCTCTTTACTCTCCAGACCTTCCCTCAGTGTCTCTCCTCCAGAAGACTCCAAGTGTTTTTGTCTTATTGTTTTATATTTGGGCATGAGGTTAGAAAGTGTACCTCTGTCTCTACCTGTCCTGTGTCACACTGGGAGCAGAGTCTGTCCTCCTGTGGTAGCCAGCTCTGTCTGTGGCGACCCTTTTCTATGGCCAGGCTGTGTTCACTCAGTCTGTATGTTGTCAACATTTTTCTTAGTTTAGGACATTTTATTGTGTTCAGGTAATTTGCCGGTGTGAATTCTCTTTTTAGGGTCAGATAACATTGTGATTTACTTTGTGTTTTGGTTGTTTCTTTCCAGTATTCAATATTTTTTTCTTTCTGCTTGCTGATAATTTGGTTTAGTCTGTTTGAGTTGGTGTTGCTGTCCTGAGGCTGTTGGGGACTTGTTACTGCAGAGAGCCTCAGGACCAGCTGGCTGAGGGGACTCTTCTCTGGTTTCAGCTCCTGGTATGTTAGGGCTTTGTGATGGTATGTCTGGGGGTTAACTGATTTTAAGTGGTTGTAAAATTTAAGTGATCTTTTCTGTATTTTTAGTAATAGGGGGTATTGGCCAAGCTCTGCTCTGCACAGGTTATTTGGTGTTTTTCTCTGCACCTGCAGGATGCTCTTACAGAACTCAGTATGGAAAGATTCTATGATTGTTTTGTCCCATTTGTTAAATTCAGTGTTTAGTTTTGGTCCCCACATTTTGCTGTTATATAGAATTATTGGTCCTAGAACAAATTGGAAAGTTTTAAGCCAGATTTCAATTGGAATATATGTTTTAATGTTTCTTTTTATTGCATCGAAAGCTCTCCTTGCTTTGTCCTTCAGATCTTTCACAGCCATGTTGAGGTTTCCTGTGTATGTAATGTTGAGGCCAAGGTAAGTGTAGTTTTTTGTATGTTGTAGTTTAGTAGTGTCTAAATAGAAATTGTGTGTGTTAACCTGATTTCTGTGTTGTTTCTGAAAAATCATTATCTTAGTCTTTGCTGTGTTTACTGTCAGGGCCCAGGTCTGACAGAATCTCTGCAGGAGATTAAGGTTCTCCTGCAAACCTTCTTTATTAGGTGAAAGCAACAATAAATTATCTGCATACAGCAGACTTCTGATCTCTGTGGCATTCAGGGTGAGTTCAGGTGCCGTGGAACTCTCTGATTTGTTCGCAAACGCATTGATATATAGATTGAAGAGAACTGGACTGAGATTGCACCAATGCTTCACTCCCTGACCCTGTTTGTGTTTCCAATCTTCATGGCACATTTGGATTTTTACACATCTTCATGATCAAGTCATATTTTCTTTCTCTCTCTGTTTCTCTCTGTCTCTCCCCCTTCCCCTCCCGTCCCTTTCCCTCTTCAGACCTTCCCTCAGTGTCTCTCCTCCAGAAGACTCCCTCCTCTCCAGTCAGCTGCCACGCTACAGGTTTCTACCCTGACAGAGCCATGATGTTCTGGAGGAAAGATGGAGAGGAGCTTCATGAGGACGTGGACCTTGGAGAGATCCTCCCCAACAACGATGGATCCTTCCAGATGAGCGTTGACCTGAAACTTCCATCTGACACACCTGAAGACTGGAGGAGGTACGACTGCGTGTTTCAGCTCGCTGGTGTGAAGGACGACATCGTCACCACACTGGATAAAGCAAAGATCAGAACCAACAAAGGTAAAAATGGAATCAAGTTTGATGGAAACACAAATGCATTTTGTCATTTAAATTTTTATTGATTTAAAAAAAATGCTGACTACATGAGTAAGTAACATTATAGACTAGTAACATTTGTGTAGAGAAATTTATGGCCCAAAGGTTTCACCCCAGCTGGTGTAGCTGAACTAGTGTTGCCTTGTCTTAATTTATTTTGTTCTATTTTTGTAGATATGAAGACTTCATCTGACACTACAGGACCAGGTCTGTCTGTCTAGTTTAAATGATTTTGTATTTTATTATTTTGTGTTTTATTATATCGTCTAAACAAAATTCCGCAACACATAAATAAAATACATTTCTGAATATGGACTTCAGAAAGAATATAAGATGTTCCCCTCCCTCTCCATTAATAACCCGAGGGTGTGGTTGCACACATGTTTAAAATAATAGATAAGACCAGCTCTCACTGAGAAACTGTGCTGCTGCACATCATCAGTTTGAACGACTGGGGGGATGCACCTCAACACATTCACTATAACATCAGTGAAACCAAACTTGTGTCTCATGTTTTGATCAGGACTGTTTTTAATCTAAGGGCAGCCATACAAAACAAAAGAACAATAAGACGCCACTGCATCCCCACAAACTCCAGAGGATCTGATCTGTAGCTGACAGTGACCTCTGACCTCCCTGAACATTAACTCAATACAAGATCTGAGCAGCTGAAGGTTTAATACTCCTTTCATATGCAACCAAAGCTGAGATACTAAAACAAACACTGCCTTCCTCTAACACAGAGTAAAATAATACTTTCACTTTCTGTAATACCCTCAGCGGGTCAGATTCACAGAGTTATGTGACTTTGTCATGCTCAGCCTAAATTCCCATTGGCTCAGATGGAGGTTGATGTCAGCGTCCTTTTCCCGTTTCACCTCATTTCAGCCTTGGTGCTCAAACTGGCAAACGCTGGTTCTGTTTGCTGCATGAGAGGAGAACCTCTTGACTGTGTGGGGTCTTTTTCTAGAAATGTATTTTTGTATTGAGAGCACAACTGAGAATATTAGGAGGTCTTGTTCTTTTTGATTCTCTGTGCACGAAAATATCATGTTCATGTTCACATTACCTTTTTCTTACAGTGACTCACTCTCTGAAGTATTTCTACACTGTGTTATCTGGAGTCCCAAACTTCCCAGAGTTTATGGCTGCTGGGTTGGTTGATGAAGTTCAGATGTTTTACTATGACAGTAACACCAGGAGAGCAGAACCCAGACAGGACTGGATGAGCAGAATCACAGCAGGTGATCCTCAGTACTGGCAGAGAGAGACTCAGATCTCTCAGGGTGCACAGCAGGTCTTTAAAGCCAACATTGAAGTGGCAAAGCAGCGCTTCGACCAAACTGAAGGTTTGTTTGTTTTACTTTCTACTAATAAAATGTTGTTTATATTTTTATCCTGTACACACACACACATTTATTCATCTTATCTCTTGGGGAAATCTCATTGACATAATGCATTCCCCAGCTCCTTATCCAAAGCTTGAACATTAGAACTACACGCTTAATCTTAACCGAAGTGTCACCTGAATCCTAAAACCACATCCTCTACAGCACAGCATTGCCCTCAGGCAAAGTAAAGTTTTCTTAAGCCCCATATCCAGTACTTGTTTATAAAAATGATTGCAACCAATTTTTATGTTCAAAAAAGTATCAAAGAACAGTCCTATAAGGTTTTGGAGTCACTATGAAGCATCATTTGAAGGCAGAACTTCCTTTTCTGACACTAAGTCACAGGAGCAAGTGGTGTGAGAAGAAGGCAAGATTATTTGGTTTAAAAATCTTATTTAAAGTTACATGAACTTTAATTAAAAACATTTCCGCGTGTATGAAGGTGTAGAGAAACCTTTTGGTGGGTTTATGATGTTCTTTTTTATTTTGCCTGTTCAGAAATTCAGGGCAACGTTGTGCAATAAGGGCTACTTTTCAAGAAGGTCTTTGCTGACCATGTGTTTGGATGTTACACATAATATCACATGCAGCAGTTCACAATATAAGCTCTAAGTATAGTTGTATTTATTTATTTATTTTTGGCCAAAACATTGTTCTATGTAACTAAAGAGCAGGATTCATCTGTTAGGTAAATCCCATCTGACAGTGAGGAGCAGTGGACTGGAGAAAAAGATTTGAGCAGAAGTGAAAAAATAACTTCAGAAGTTCTTTCTGTAGCTCTGGTTGTAATTCAAATCATATGCTACAAAATAGGGGTCAAATATCAAGCTGTAGTTATTGTACTGGAAACTTACCGGTTTCTAACTGGTATCTGTCAATAAAAATACATAAAAAGGCAGCATGAAGATGAAGACACAGATGAAGATGACTCCCATCCCTGACTAGGGTTGGGTATCATGAACCGTTTCAAAGAACCGTAGATTTGATTAGAAACGTGCGACTGAAGTGAGCATTTTATAGCTTAAAAAATTGTCACTTATCTGCCAGGACCTGTTATGCAGACCTAAAGTCAGGTCATTTGTTAACGCGTACGTGAACAAAGCAACGTCTCACGCTCAGGTACAAAACACAGGTGAGCTGACATTCACCTTTTAAACTGAGGTGAAACAAATGATTTTTCTTAGAGACGAGTCCCCAGAGACGCCCCGACAGAACAGACTTCTTTCATTTTAGCTATGAAGGGGAAGATGAGCACGGACACAAGTCCCCATCAGTTAGTGTGCATTCAGGTTAAAGTCCCAACTGAGATAGAAGAACATGACACACACACACTCCAACAGCAGGAGGCGTAGATCCTCTGTTCTGGTGTCTGTGGATCAGTGTGTCTCTGTGGTGAAGATGTGATATCAGCTGATGATAGATGAGCTGTGATCTCACTCTGTTTACTGATGTCTCTCTCTCAGGTCCACACGTTTTCCAGGAGATGTACGGCTGTGAGTGGGACGGTTGGACTGGGGAGGTTAAAGGTTATGATCAGTTTGGTTATGATGGACAAGATTTCATTTCACTTGACATGAAGACAGAGACATGGATCGCTCCAAAACCACAGGCTTTCATCACCAAAAACAAATGGGATAATAACAGAGCTTTGACAGCACAGAGAAAGAACTACCTGACCCAGATTTGTCCTGAGTGGTTGAAGAAGTATGTGGACTATGGGAGGAGCTCTCTGCTGAGAAAAGGTAGAATCACATGACCCGATTCATGGACACAACGATGTTGCTAAAAACAGTATAATTATTCAAATGACTTTATCATGTTTGCTGTTGGTCTCTTTCTGCCTCTCTCCCCTAAGAAAAAAAATCTGCTAAAGAACAGACTACTGAACTTGAACCGTACAAGCATAGATACAGACGTCTCTCCCTCTTTACTCTCCAGACCTTCCCTCAGTGTCTCTCCTCCAGAAGACTCCCTCCTCTCCAGTCAGCTGCCACGCTACAGGTTTCTACCCTGACAGAGCCATGATGTTCTGGAGGAAAGATGGAGAGGAGCTTCATGAGGACGTGGACCACGGAGAGATCCTCCCCAACAACGATGGATCCTTCCAGATGAGTGTTGACCTGAAACCTCCAACTGAAGACTGGGAGAAGTATGAATGTGTGTTTCAGCTCGCTGGTGTGAAGAACGACATCATCACCAGACTGGACAAATCAAAGATCAGGACCAACAGAGGTGAGACTGGAAACAATTGTGATGGAGACACAAATACATTTTGTTCTGTGGTCAGTTTTTGATTTGTGCTGAATACAACTTCATTCCTTTTGTTGTTTAAGCTGATGACGTCCAAAAAGAACCAAACATTTTAACTTTCTTTATTTAAGATAAGTTATTTTATGTTTTCAGGCCTCAACATGTCTGTTAGTCCTCATTATCAGCTAACACTTCTTGTGAGGCATATACTGGTGATATTAAATATGTGGCATTCAACAAATTTCTCATATTTAGAATTTTCTAAATAGGTACGAACCAAATTTACGGCTGGTCCAGACCTGCATACACAAGGTTTGCCTCTCTGCACATTTACATTTACATTTACATTTAGTCATTTGGCAGACGCTTTTATCCAAAGCGACTTACATTTGAGGAACAACTTACAAGTATCAACAGAGCATCAAATACAGATCTAACAACTGACAATACATACTAGTAAGAGCAGCAATAAATCCTAGTAAGAGCTCATAGTACATATCACATCAATGGGTAAATACCTAGGGAAGGAAGTAAGAGTTAACAGAAAGTGCAATCAGAACAAAAAGTGCAGTCAATACAAGATAATTGTAGGGATAGAAGAAGAAGGGCACAGGAAGTGCATGTTAGAGGTTAGTTAGTTAGAGGTGTTATAAGAGGAAGTGTTCTCGAAGAGATGAGTTTTCAAGAGCTTCTTGAAGTTAGAGAGGGACTCCTGCTCTGATGGCATGTGGTAGCTCGTTCCACCATCGTGGTGTCACAAATGCTGAACAGCCGGGACTGGGATCGCTTAGGTGAAGGGCTGGCAGAGCCAGGCCGCTCATTGGAGGAGCGTAGAGGGCGTAGAAGGAACGTAGGTTTGTATAATGGAGTTTAGGTAGATGGGTGCAGACCCAGTGGTCACTCTGTATGCAAGCATTAGTGACTTGAATTTGATTCTGGAGGCCACGGGGAGCCAGTGGAGGTCACCGAGTAATGGAGTGACATGAGTCCTTTGGGCTGATCAAAGACCAGGACGCTGCTGCGTTCTGAACCATTTGTAAGGGTTTCACAGCACAAGCTGGAAGACCTGCTAGGAGCCGCTGCAATAGTCGAGGCGAGAGATAACCATGGCCTGTACCAGAAGCTGGGTGGCATACTGAGTGAGGTAGGGCCTGATTTTCCTTATGTTGTATAGAGCAAAGCGGCATGACTTAGAGACAGCAGCGACATGGTCTGAAAATGACAGCTGATCATCAATCAAGACACCCAAGTTTCTCACCACCTTGGTTTGAGTGATGGTTGAGGAGTCAATTTGTATTTTGATGTTATGGTAGATCGATTGCTTGGCTGGAATGACCAAGAGTTCAGTCTTGGAGAGGTTTAGTTGGAGGTGGCAGGCCTTCATCCACGTAGATATGTCTGAGAGACAGTCTGTAATCCGCGCCGAGACAGTGGGATCGTCTGGCGGGAAGGATAGATAGAGTTGCGTATCGTCTGCGTAGCAGTGGTAAGAGAAGCCGTGTGAGCGAATGATCGGCCCAAGTGAGGTGGTGTAAATTGAGAAGAGAAGGGGCCCTAGTACTGAGCCTTGGGGCACGCCTGTGGAGAGGCAGTGGGAGGAGGATAATTGTCCTTGCCACAAGACATTGTAGGAGCCCCAGAAAGGTAGGATTCGAACCACAGGAGTGCTTTACCGAGATGCCCATTGCTGAGAGTGCAGATAGCAGGATTGCGTGGTTGACTGTATCAAAGGCAGCTGATAGGTCTAGCAGGATGAGAACCGAGGATTGGGCTGCAGCTTTCGCTGACCTCAGGGCTTCTGTTACAGACAGAAGAGCCGTTTCAGTAGAGTGGGCACTCTTAAAGCCAGACTGATATGGATCTAGGAGGTCATTCTGTGAGAGGTATTCTGAGACCTGCTTGAAAAGCGCTCGTTCAAGAGTTTTGGATAAAAATGGTAGAAGAGACACTGGTCGATAGTTCTCAACTTGAGTAGGGTCAAGTGAGGACTTTTTGAGCAAGGGTGTAACCTGAGCCCTTTTGAAGGTGGTCGGGAAGGTTCCTGAAGCCAGAGACGTGTTTATCACGTGAGTGATTGCCGGGACCACAGTAGGAGAAATGGCTTGGAGGAGATTTGTGGGAATTGAGTCCAGTGGGCATGTAGTTGGACGGCTACGAGTCAAGAGTTCTGATACTTCACTCTCTGAGAGAGGAGTGAACGAGGAGAGTGAAGAACCACTGGCCTGGGAGGGCAGAGGAAAAGATGTAGTAGGACTGCTACATTGGTTGAGTTTGAATGTTTCAGAGAATTGGCTAGTTATAGCCTCCACTTTGCCTGTGAAGAAGGCAGCAAAGGTATCAGCAGACAAGTTTGTGGGTGGTGGAGGGGGAGGCAGATTTAAAAGAGCTTTAAAGGTGGAAAATAATTTCCTAGAGTCAGTGGCACTGCTAATTCTGTTGTTATAGAACGCAGTTTTGGCAGCACTGATGCTTGTCGAGAAGGAGGATAGGAGTAATTGGTAGCCCTTAAGGTCAGTAGGGTCTTTGGTTTTCGGCATTTTCTTTCAGCAGCTCTGAGATCGGTCACGTAGCCCCGGATGGTATCTGTTAGCCATGGGTGGGACTGGTTTGGGCGAGCAGGCTTGGTGGATAGAGGACACAGGCTATCTAGGCACGAAGCTTAGTGTAGAAACACAGAGATTGTGTGGCATCATTGACCTCGAGTGAGGAAAAAAGTGCCGAGGGAAGGTAGGGCAGAAGCTACCACTGAGGCAAAGTGAGCGGCAGACAAGTTGCGGAGGTTGCGCCGGTGTGAGACCAACGGTGTTGGACCAATGGGCTTTTCCTGTAGGGATACCGTGAACTGAATGAAATAGTGGTCAGACACATGTAGAGGTGTGACAGTTAGGCACTCTGTGGCACAGGAGGAAAACACTCATTTGACCTTAAATCATAATGTCTTAATCTAAATGAATATGGTGTTTACATGTGATACCAAAATTAACTAAAATAAAATAGACAAACATTTTTAAACATTTTTGTAGAGAACGTCATGGCCTGTGTAGACTACCTCCCACACATGAATAGCAGAAACATATTTCACTCATTGGGCTCTTTGAGGATTTAAATTTGAATTTAAATTAAACATTTAATAGTCTTTCCTCTGAATCATCTTTCATTGGACCACTATTTAATAACTTTTGATTTCTTGTTACTGGACAACAAACCGTTAGGCAAATATTCCTACACTAATTGTCCATCTGATGGTGCTGTAAATAAATTTAACTCCTAACAAACTACAAGGAAGGCCTTTTTTCACAGACCTCTTATGATTCACTGTGTTCCTCTCTCCTCCTCTCCTCCTCCATCTGTATCCATTCTTATCACAATAATTCATTCAAAGTAAAGCCTCTTTCAGACACACCACCAAGCTAATGTCAGTTTAACATGTGATTCTCATGTCTGAATAAGGCCCCGAGTCATTTTTAGGTAAAGGTCATGAAGACAGTTTCACTGAGTCATACTTAACGTTTCTGTAACACTTTCAGCACAGTCTGAATTAAATGCAGTCAGATTGACATAAAGACCACAGCAGCTAAAGAAAAGACAGAGAAAGAGAGAAATGTGTTCAAAGATCAGTAATAAATACTTGTATTATCTCAATCGTCAATTAAACTAACAGGAATAAATAATGATCCTCTAACTAGATGGAAACAGCTGTGTTGTGTGAAAAGAGTTTGTGTAGAAAAACTCACGGCCCAAAGCATTTAGTTTCACCCCCGAGCAGGTCAGCTGATATACGTCTGTCCATCTGTATGTGTTACTGCCTGCACAGAAATCTGTCTGTCATGTTCATGTTTGTCCTTTACTTGATTATTGTTTGTTTTTTCTCTTCAGAGTCGGACACTTCATCATCTACAGGAAGTCAAGACAGCACCTCACTATTGATCTAAGTAACTAATGTCTCTGTCTGAAACATCATCTGCATGTCGATCATTAAGTTTTGTTGTGTTTGTTAATGAATGTAGGTATTTGTTCTGACAGAAGTGAGTGACAGTTTGAAGAGGAGGGTGAACTCTGCTCCGTGAGAAATGGTAATCGGAATTTAACTTTTTGGAAGAAGAAGTTAACATATTTTACTACAGTAGACACAATAAGACACAATCTGCTGCATCACTAGATGCCACGCCTATGACACACATACTTATTTAAATAAAAGCATCAAGACTAAACGTGTTTTACAGTTTACAGCACACTGATAGAATACTTATATGTCCTGCTAGTATTTAGGGACAAGTAATGTTTCTGTCTTTTGTAAAAAGTAATTGATCAATGATGCTCAAACTAACTTCTTGTGTTTGGTTAAGTAGATGAACGTTGACCTGCTATTTCATTCTTTTGTAATGTTGATTTGCTTTTTAATAAAATCCCAGATTTTCTAAATTTCTGTCTTTTTGTGAGTCCACATATAAGTTTAAATATCTGTGACTGTGGCTACAATTAGTTTTTTTTTACTGAACTTTTAATCTTTAGGATTTTAGTTTATTGATATAAAGGATTCATGTGAGTTGTTGGATATGGATGACTCAGATCATCTGAAATGGTTTGAGAAACAAAGAGACCTTCAAATTAGTGTTGTAGTACTCGAGAATGGTCTTAAAACCACTTTTTGATAGTCTTGGTCTCACCTCGACCGCATTTGCAAATGCAACCAAAAACCCTAATTACAAATGTGTTGTTACAACACAACGACTGTGCCTGCAATGTTAAGCATGGAAAAGGAGTGCTGAATAAAATTGCTTACATTGATTTCAGCTCTAAGTGTTTGTATGTCAGTGTTTTAATGGAAATGTGGATCTTTCAGTTTCAGAAGTACCTATGATCTAGTTCCACAGTTTATTGTGTGTCATGTAATGTGGGGAACTGGTCTTGGTCTTGACTCGGTCTTGCCCTCCCTAGGTCTTGGTCTCGACTTAGTCTCAGCCCCTAAAGGTCTTGGTCTTATCTCAGTCTTGATAAACTCTGGTCTTGGTCTTGACTTGGTCTCTGTTTGGACGATCTTGACTACAACACTACTTCAAATTGAAAAACTTGTTCAGTAACATTTTCAGTTTACGTCTCCATGTTCTGATTATTAAAAGCTGATTTTCTTTCCCTCTGTTTTGGTCAGTAGCTACGTTTGTGGAACAGATAAAAAGAATATGATTTTATTTTTTTCTTGTTTAAAATGCTGCAGGAATGATAATAAACTAAAACATAAAGTGTTTCCATTCTTAACTGTTTTCAGCATTCATTATGTCCTTTAAGGTTGTTTCTTTTTCTTGTTTTTGCAGACAGAGATTTTCACAGGTCGAGTGGCGACAAGAGAAGGACCCGAGTGTAAACAGTCGAGGAAGACTGAATGAATTTTAGTGGTTTATTGATGAGGAAAAGTTTACAAGCAGGTTTTAATGCAGAAAGTCAGGTTCAGGTCACAGAAGCTCAAAAAACACAAGTCAAGATATTGAAACCAGGACTGACTGACATGGTAACAAAGGACATGGGCGGTATATGTTGTGACTGATGAGAGGAAGAGATGCAGGAGAGGAGTTGGCCCTGGAAGACCAGCCAACTGTGGAGCAGGTGAAGGAAGTGGGAACAGGTACAAAGATGGTGAGCAATGGAAATATATATTTACATAAATTATAGATGTAATCATGAGAACATAAGCAACATAAATGTGAAATATAAGCACAATTAAAAAACAGAAACTGAATCAATGAAGCAAACACCGCTAGACTACATTTAACTTCAGCAGTGAGCAGAACGAGACTTCGTTAAACCAGTGTCCAGTATCTCAAACAATAATACATCCTTTGTACAGCTAAAAGATGCAACACATGTTGCTTTGTTTGTGTAATAATCCTGAATAATTCTGTCTTAGTTAATCAATCAATCAATTATTCAATCTTTATTTATAGAGCACTTTTCAAAAAAATACATGTGACACAAAGTTCTTCACACTACAGAGCCATTTAAAAACAAAAGCTTAAAAATCACAGTATTGTAATAGTTCCACCCATATAACGCCAATAAGCCCAACCCTCCAACCACAAATAAGCACCTCTGAACCAATTAAGTTAATTAACCATTAAGTAACTTATAAAGTAGTAAAAAAGATCTTAAAATTAATTCCAAAATTAACTGGAAGCCAATACAGAGACTTTAGGATAAGTGGTAATGTGTGTTCTCTTTCTGGTCCTAGTCAAAAGACGTTCAGCAGCGTTTTATAGCAGCTGCTGTTTAGAGATTTTATTTTTTGGAAGACCAGAAAGCAGAGCGCCACAATAATAAACCCTGGAGCTAATAAAAGCATGAATAAGTGTCTCTGTATTTGTTAGCAATGTTCTTAAGATGATAAAAAGCAGTCTTAGAAATAAAGAAAGAACAGAAGGGGTTAAATCTACATTTATTTTCAGTTAAACATAAATTCTATAACCTTTAAATGATGCTAGGATGGAAACAGAGCATAAACTGTGCCAAAGCAAAATGAAAAGCAGCATCATGTTGAAACATCAACAGAGGTAATTTGTTTGTTCAACCAGTTTTCAGTGTCCACAGCTCCAAATCAGAAACATTTAGCCTGAAGAACAGAGCTGACAGATCTGTGTTGGTGTTTAAGAAGCTCTCTGACTCTCTTTCTCCTTCATTTTAGTTTCTTTGCATCTTGTTTTCATTTCAAAGTCAAACAAGTTAAATACTGTTGTCATGAAAACAATCTTGTGTTTTATTATATTGTCCGTCCCCTCATTTGTGCCCTGTCTGTAAGCCTGAAACTATTAAACATCTTAATAAATACCTTAACATACTAACACATAGCCTAAATAAAACACCAGTTATAGAATCAGAATCAGCTTTATTGCCAGGTATGTGTACACATACGAGTAGTTTGACTGTAGATTGCTCACAATGTGCTTATTCATACAAAAATACAATATCACAATAATAAAATAAAATAAAATCAGACACAAACTTCAGTGTAGAAAACACAAATATGCACACTATGAACAAAAACAATATACACATGTTGACAAATAGTGCTTTGTTTTGGTCAAAGGTCAAAATTTAGACAAATGTTAACGGTTTGTTTCTTCTCACTTTTGGAGGGATATTTAGAGTGTGATTTCTCCGTAAAATGTTTCCAAATATGTGCCACTGAACTCTGAATGACGTTGTTAAGAGGTCAAAGTTCATATAAATTATTATTATTATTATTATTATTATTATTATTATTATTATTATTATTATTATGATTATTATTATTATGTTACCGTGGTATGTATTTTATAAGTAAAATAATATCAGGAACATCACAAAAAAACACGTATGTATCTTTCAGGACCTTCGCCTCGCTTCCCGTATTAACTGCTTTAGGCGCAACAAAATTCAGACTGCGGCTGGCTTGACCACGGTTTCGCAGTCGGCGGTTCATGTTACCACAGTAGGATATCGTAGGATATAGGTGTGTTCATAGACATATATATTGGTGTATATTATGTCTATGGGTGTTTTGAAGTTCAGAGCGTCTCCTCTTCGGTTCTTCTTCTGTGGTCCCTGTTATAAAATCCTTTTTCCCTTTCCCTCTCCTCTTTCATCCATCCCATTATTTCCTGTGATTGTTTGTTTGTTTGTGTTTCCTTCAGTGTTAATATCTGTTTGCTGGTCTGTCAAAATAGTGGTTTTAACAAACTGACTCTTAAAAATTGTTTTCTTGAAGAGTGTGTGCTATTTAAAGTCGCAGCTAACTAGGCTAACTTCCGTTTTATATGTTTATTTTATTTGTGCAGCAGCTGGCAGCACAATTAATGTGGAGGTTCTGCTTCCTTGTGTGTTTGTCAGAACAGAGATCAGCCATAAACACATCCCGAGGTCACGGAGTCTGTCCTACCCATAGAACGCAGAACCACAGCGGTTACACACAGATGTGTATTTAAAATATAATAATATAATAAAAGTGTGTTTCTGCACATCACCTGCAGGTTTGAACCACTGGAGGGCGCACCTCACCACATATACATCCGTAAAACCACACTTGTTTTCAGTCCCAGGGAAGCCAAACAGAACAAAAATAACAGTAAAACACTTCTGCATCCCCACAAACTCTGGTCAGATCTGGTCACTGACAGTGACCTCGGACCTGCCAGAAAGTTAACACATTTCCTGCTCATCACATCACATCACATCAGCCTGCAAAACATTATTCAGGATCTGAGCAGCAGAAGGTTTAATACTGCTTTCATATATGAACAAAGCTGACACTCTAAAATAACCCCCCCCTAACACAGACTAAAATAAACTCAGTTTACTTTCACTTTCGTTAAAAACCTCAGCGGGTCAGTTTTACCGAGATATTAGTGACGTTGGTGCTCAGCCTGATTCCAATTGGCTCAGATGGAGGTTGGAGCGGGTTGAAGTCAGCGCCCCTTCTTGTCTTATCCTCATTTCACCCTCGAAGCCCGAGCTGGCGGTTTAGTGCCGTTTTCTCTGGATAAAGAAACATATTGATCGTTAATTTATCAACGTTAAAGATTCGACAGGTCACAATGAAGATGCTGGTTTTCCTGGCTCTCCTTGGAATATGTCTGCATGGCGCGGCGGGAGGTGAGTTAACTTTTATATTTCGGGTTGATTCTAAAAGAAAAACATGCGTCATGTCTTTATAGTCTACTGCTAATATCATTTTAAAGTCATGTTGATGATCTTTAATGTTTAGTTTCAGGACTTCACTACAGATTATGGAAATGTGAACAAAATTTAACAAACCATGTTCACGCTTAAAATGCTGAAAAATGTTCACGTTAGTAAATCACGTAATGTTAGCATCAAAAAAGTCTGTTTCTGAAAATGTCTGTTAAAAAGTGTATTTATGTTGTTTTTTTCCTTTTAGGACTATTTGGGGTATTATTTTTATTAATGTTATCAGAAGCATTAAATCGATCTTAAGCCAAAATTGCAGCAAGCAGCGCAGAACAGTCCAACACAAACTCAGATAATAAAGGAAATACGAAAAAAACATAAAAAGAAGAAGGCGTTAAAACAAAGCGTTTCCAAAACTATAAAGTTGTTATACTGATCGTTTTATATGAAAACTGTGTTGTTGGCACTTTCCAATTAAAACACACAGGTGGTAAAACATGCTGATTAGTAGAGCTGGATGATAAATTGATATTAGTTTATCACAGATTATTTTGTGTAAAAGTTGTTCGATAAGTAAGAAGAAGCTGAAGAACATAAATATCAAACAGGTTTAAGGTAATTTAGAAACAGTCTCCGAGTTTGTCCACCAGAGAGCACTGACAGGTTTACTGTTAAACTGTGAAATGTTTCTTGGTCACAAAATTTTTTTTTAAAGAATCTGCATCAAGTTTATTTCTTTAAATTATGTGATCGTTTTGAAAAATACTGTCTGATTTTTTTTGAATTTTAAACTTCCATTTATCAGTATCAACCTTTTAAATCCAGTTTCCTGTTGAGGTATTTGATGTTTAAACAGGAAATAGTTTTAGTCTTGGTCAGATTTGAAAAACTGTTATAATTTGAGCAGCACAGAAAGAAAGTGCAGCTGAAAAATAATCTACATGTGTTCAGACAGCAGAGGACAGTGGAGGTTTCTGATATAATCAATAATTTAATTAGCAAAACTCACAGACACCTGCTGAAAGTTTACTCTTTTAAAATCTTTTAAAAATCTGGACTGAAGTTGATAAAAAACGTCAGTTCATGGTGGAGTGAATGTTTTAATTTAACAAATGATATTAGAGTTTACAAAGGTTTTAATTCAGTAATAACTGATACTGAAAGAAACTGTACTGAATGACATGAGAGATAAAACACACAAGGGACTGGGTCAGATGTTTTTTTGTCGTTTGTTGTATTTAAAAATATTTATACTCAAATGTAATCCACAAACTGTCTGACAACAAGATAAAGAAATTAAGTCAGTGAACATTAAATGAAAACGAAACAACCCACTTCTAAAATGTTCAAGAAAAAATGTGCAGGATTTAACTGCAAGAACTCATTCAAAACCTCAGAAGAAGAAACACAAGTTGATAATAATAAAGAATAATCTGTAGAATAAAGAAAAAAAAATAGAATCACATGCAGTGTATATGTTTAGTTCAGAGGTTTGTCATTTCAGATTTCAAACTAAACAATAAAGCTGCTAATGAAGCATCCTGTAGAATAAACGACTCCACTAACTGGAAACTGAACTGCAGTTTCACTTCACGTTGAGATATTCAGCACTAGAAAACAACATGACGCCTGTTTTTATAAACTGCTTTCTATCAATGAAACTCAGCTACTCGACTGCAGGACCTGAATGTTTGACTTGTTTCATATTTTATTTCAGAATAAATAAAATGTTCAAGACAAAATCATCAGAAATATTAAAGTGAAGAGTTTCTGGAGCAAAGGGTTTATCTATGTATTTTTGTATTTATTGATGCAGAACAGATTATTAGGATGTCTTGAATGTACTGGTGTTCTGTTTGTATGCAGAAATATAACTTTGTTCAGTGATTTTATAAAACTGTGATATAAAAACTGAAATCATGAACTCTTTCTTACAGTGACTCACTCTCTGAAGTATTTCTACACTGCGTCTTCTGGAGTCCCAAACTTCCCAGAGTTTGTGGCTGTTGGGTTGGTTGATGAAGTTCAGATGTTTCACTATGACAGTAACACCATGAAAGCAGAACCCAGACAGGACTGGATGATCAGAGTCACTGGAGATGATCCTCAGTACTGGGAGAGGCAGACTCAGATCGATGTGGGTCACCAGCAGACCTTCAAAGGAAACATTGGCATTGCAAAGCAGCGCTTCAACCAAACTGGAGGTTTGTTTATGTTTCACTTTCTACTGATAAAATGTTGTTTATATTTTCATCCTGTATTTTAGTAAACAGATGTGACCTCATACACACACATCGTTCTTCATCTGTGGAGTTTTACTCTCGTAGATTAAACTGTCTGATTTCCTGCTTTTCTTGGTTGAAACACAGTCAGACTCAACAGAAACATGACTGAGACTCCTGGATGCTGCTGTACTACACTGATCCAGAGTTTCTGTCCATCCCATAATAACCAGCAGAGATCAATAACACTTTATCTCCACTAGATCAGATCAGAATAACTCTACTGAGCTGCCCACAGTGAGCCGGTCCAGAATAACTCTCCTGTAGGAACCAGTTCATCACAACAGTTTCACAACACACAGCTGACAGAGGAGCATTACTGCCTGGTTTCTCAAACTACGGAGCAGGACTGTAAACGGGACACAGGCTGCTTCTGCTGGGTCCCCATATGAGAGGAGGAGCAGCATGTTTTAATAAACCTGCTGACAGGACGAGGCGATAAATGTCTCCTTCAGATCAGAGGTTTAAAAGGTTTAACAGCACGACTGACACAGTCTGTCCATCCCATAATATAATTATAAAGTCAATTAATCGATTAGTTTATCAACAGTAAAAGAATCAACAATAATTTCTATAAAGAGATATTTTATCTTTATATTTAATTCAAATTATATTTTAAATCATTGTAAATTAAATTCTGTCGGTCGGACAAAAGAAGCCGTTTAAAGATTTCACTTTCAGTTTGAGAGATTTTTCACTGTTTCCTGACGTTTTACAGAGCAAACGATTTATTGATTAATCGAAAAATAGTCATTACATAATCAATAATGACAAGAATAATTAGTTTGAGCCCTAAATATGTAGTAGAATACAGATTAGATTATATTAACTCTACTGATACACAGTCTGTCCATCCCATAATATAAATATAAAGTAGAACTACAGATTAGATGAACTTTACTTGACCACAGTGTGTCTCTGCCGTAATAAACATATATAGTGCTGAAACAATCAATCAGTTAATCGATTAGTTGATCAACAGAAAATTAATTGGCAACAATTTTGATAATCAGATAATCATTTAAGTCTTTTATTAAGCAAAAAAAAAGCCAAAACATGTTCTAGTTCCAGTTTCTCAAATATGAGAATTTGCTGCTTTTCTCTGTTTTAATATCATTTTATATTAAATACTGTTCAGCGTCGGACAAAAAGAAGCGTTTAAAGATTTCACCTTCAGCCTCTGGGAACTTGTGACGGACGTTTTTCACTGTTTTCTGACACTTTAAAATAAGTTAATCGATTAATCAAAAACAATAATTGATAGTGAAAAGAATGATCAGTTTGAGCTCTAAATATAAAGTAGAAGTCCAGATTAGATTAGTTTAACTCTGCTGTTCTGGACACAGCGTGTTGGTCCGTCCCAGCAGGCAGCATCAAGCCAACATCTGCAGGTGGAAACAGCTGCTGGTTGTATTGATTGATTGGCTGATGGATGGACCAATCAGGACACACAGACTGCCTCCCGGTCTCCATAATGGTCCTGCTGGTCTCGGCCTTATTCTGACCAGTTGTAGTAACGCGCTGCTGAACAGGACTCGCTGTCCTGGTGGAGCAGGTGGAGTCTAGAGACTGATCCTGGACTGAAACTCTCCTTCAGTGGAAGCTTCTAGAGCCTCAGGACAGCCTGGTCTGTAGTTCCTCACAGGAAGAGGATGTTGTTGGACTGATCCACTGGCTGCAGGGTCTCAGTAGGGGGGGGTCATGTTCAGTCCAGGATCAGGTTTAATCTGCGTCCACCTCAGTTTGTGTTCCTGCAGCTCACATGAAGCCACAGTGCCTTCAGCAGTGGAGATAAACTGCTGGTCTCAGTGGAGGCAGTGTGTCTCTGTGGTGGTGAAATAAAAAGAGGATATGAACTGTGTTAGGATCTCACTCTGTTTCCCAGCAGCCTCTCTGTCTCTCCTGTCTCTCTCTCTCTCTCTTAAGACGTCCACACATACTGTCCAGATGGTGATTGGCTGTGAGTGGCGTCCGTCGAGCCAATCACAGCAGGAGGTGTAGATTCCTCTGTTCTGGTGTCTGTGGATCAGTGTGTCTCTGTGGTGAAGATGTGAAATCAGCTGATGATAGATGAGCTGTGATCTCACTCTGTTTACTGATGTCTCTCTCTCAGGTGCACACATTCTCCAGTGGATGGTCGGCTGTGAGTGGGACGATGAGACTAAAGAGGTTAATGGTTTTAATCAGTATGGTTATGATGGCGAAGACTTCATAGCGCTTAAACTGAAGGAAGAGACATGGACTGCTCCAAAACCACAGGCTGTCATCACCAAAAACAAATGGGATCATGACACAGCTGACCTAGCATACTGGAAGAACTACCTGACCCAGATTTGCCCTGAGTGGGTGAAGAAATATGTGGACTATGGGAGGAGCTCTCTGCTGAGAAAAGGTAGAATCACATGACCTGATGTAGTTTCATGGACACAACAATATTAATAAGCCTCATTTGTTTCTAACCAACAGCAGCATTATAAGAAATATGAACCAACACACATACCCACTTAGTTTACACATTTATTTCTCTTTCAGTTTCTCTGTCTCACATTTATCACCTCTCTCTCCCTCAGTTTTCTCTCTTTCTTTCTGCCGTGTTTCTCTCTTTTTTACTTACTCTTTTTCTTCTTTAGTTACACTTCAATGAGGTTTATTTACATTTCATACACAGTAGATCAAACAGTACATTATAATAAATAACCTATTAACTGTCTCTCTCTCTTTACTCTCCAGACCTTCCCTCAGTGTCTCTCCTCCAGAAGACTCCCTCCTCTCCAGTCAGCTGCCACGCTACAGGTTTCTACCCTGAGAGAGCCATGATGTTCTGGAGGAAAGATGGAGAGGAGCTTCATGAGGACGTGGACCGCGGAGAGATCCTCCCCAACAACGATGGATCCTTCCAGATGAGTGTTAACCTGAATCCTCCATCTGAAGACTGGGGGAAGTACGAATGTGTGTTTCAGCTCGCTGGTGAGAAGAAAGACATTGTCACCAAACTGGAGAAACCACACATCAGGACCAACGAAGGTAAGACTGGAATGATGTTTGTTCTGTCTGTTGACCTTTGATTAACGAACAACCTTTTTAATTATTTTAGTTTTTAAATCAGTGCAAAGATCTTTTTCTTTAGACCATGTGTAACCACAGTTCATTGATTTTAGGTGCTGTATTGACTTCTGATCAATTTTAGATGATGAGTAGAGTACACTGATTGTCAAATTATTCATTCATTCTTTCTAAAAACCCATATATGGAACAGAAACAAAGACACAAAGGGTTAACGCAAGTCCTTGAATTCCTTGAAAGTTTGTGGAGTGAACAAATCAAGGCCTGGAAAGTTTTAGTGGGTCATTGAATGTGTTTGAATTGCTTGAATTGAACTTCCTTGAAAGTTTTAAAAAAAAACAAGTCCTTGAAAGTTTTGAGTGGGTCCTTGAAAAGTACTTGAACTTATCTTCATTGAAAGTTTTGAAACAAATCAGTTATTGAAAGTGCTTAAATATGCTTTTCTTGAAAGTTTGTGAATAAATCAAGGCCTGGAAAGTTTTTGAAAATGATTTTCAGACAAGTGGGGATAAAATTTGAATAACAGCAGAACAAACAGAGTGTCATACATGACTGAGGTCTAGTTGGCAGATAGATTTTCCTGCTTCATCTGAACAGGTTGTGACTGTGTTTTGTTGTTTTCTGCAGGGAATCCCTCTGACATGACTGTCATCATCGTCATTGTTGCTGTGGTTGTTCTTGCTCTTGTCGCAATTGCTGTCATTGGATACTTCATTTACAAAAAGAACAAAGGTGAGAAAACAAAACAAAATAAATTTTTTGATAAAATCTGGCATTTTTACATTAACAGCATAAATAATTTGTGTTTTTGTTTTATTTCAGCCAAACGCCCTCCATCTCGTAAGTAAAACTATTTTTTTATTCAGTTTCCTCTGACCTGACTCCTGTAGTGTTGGCTGTTTGTAAAACTCAGTGTCAGCTCAGAGCAGGATGTGGGCTAACAGTGTGTTTCTGATCTTACAGCTGTAAGCAACCCTGAAGTCTTGGAGGAACTGAACCCAAAAGCCTAAATGACAAACACACCACCCTGAACACAGTAAGTTACTTCATGTGGGACATGAATTTTACACCTGTTGTTAAAATATCTTTAAACTTCAGAGATTGTTTCTTTATCTGTAAAACGTCTGTGACACGTTGTAGTTGTAAAGAAAAGAACAAAGGTGAAACTGTTTTATATTTAGATGTATTAAATTTAATATTAAATATTAAAAACCCAAATATTAACCTTTAGAGAAACAGTGACACCAATTTATTTAACTGGTGTTGATCCAAATTAAAACAAATGACTTCAAAAGCATAAAAGGTAAATACCTGTTTTACAAAATGTTAACATGTAAGTGACTAAATCATTGATATTTTATATATAAATGATCCTGTCAATATGTGACTTTGTGGAATTGTACTTTTATGGTAATTATTTAGTTTAATAGTTTATCTAATTGTATTCTTTTTGTCTCTTTAGGTTTATGAATAACTTTTGCACTGGATCGAGAAGCGTCCTCCTCTGTAAACTGGGAATTTATTGATTATTGATCACCTTTTATAAACTGATAGAATCAGGGTTGGGATTGAGGAGTAAATGCTTATTGAATGCCTTACAAAGAAAACCAATTTGAAAAATTAGTTGTCAAAAAAATTCATATGTTATAAAATATAAACAGTGACATTAAATTGTTTTGAATATTTAGTTTCAATTGAAAAAGTGGAATTTCCTCTCATTGGCAAATTAAATGAGGATCATTTATATTTTTTTCTTGAAGAGTAAAACAACAATGAAGGCATTACAGTACCCTTCAAACATACCTAATTGATTTAAAGTTGTATGTGTTCATCTTAAACAAATCTACCTTAGTTACAGTTAAAAACTTCTGGTGTTGGGTTTTCTGGTAAAATCAATATTGGTAATACAAAAATAAATACGCATATATACACTCACTCACACACGTACATGCATTTTCATATATATGTTCATAGGGTCTGGTAATATGATGATAAATAACTTTAGATAACAGATATTTGTCAACCAGTAGAACGTTGTCTTTACTGTTTTTAGGAGAAAGTTCTTTGTTTTTCTGGTTTTATTTGATCAATGGCAAAACTGCAAATCAATCAGCAATATCCAAAAACATGCTGCGTAAACTGGACACCTACATAACTGTGGTGAATTATATTGGTTTATATGTAATTCACTAAATGGCTTCTAAATTGAATTTCCAGAAAATGTACAACATTAGGAATACAATGTGAAATTACACAATCAAACAATGACAGGTCGTATCAGTGTTGCCCACCCTAACCACACACAAACACTATAAGCATCAACACCATTTGTTTTCCAGTTGTGTAAATAGTTTGCTTGTATATTTCTTAAAAACTGATAAGATTTAAAGATTTTGTTTTCATTCAAACTAGGCCAAATAAATATTAACTTGATTGATTGTGAGCTTGTCCCTAATTAATCAGGTGTGTGTTTTTGTTTGATAATATCTTTATTTTGATCTGTTTTGAAACATTATATTGATTTTGGCTGAGACTGTTAAAGGGTTGTGGGATGTTTTTAGCTGTTGTTGAAAATATGTTCTGCTAGTATTTAGGGACAAGGGACATTTTCTCTTACTTTAGTAAACAAATTGTACAGCTGAAATCACATATTGTGTTAGTTTAAGTAGCTAAATGTTAAATGAAGTTTCCCTGCTATTTCATTACTTTTGTACTGTTCTTCTTTCAAATAAAGTCCCTAAAGTCCAAATGTGTTTCTTTTTTTATTCCACATTTTTGACTGTAGCTTCTATTATATGAATATAATTGTGTTCATTGATGTCACAGAGACTAAATGAACGTGGATCTGATCTGAAGATGTTAAACTAAAGAGCAGAACAAATGAAACAAAAGAACAAATGATTTGATAAGGCCTGCAATTCTGTACAGACAACTAAGGGAATTTGACTTTTCATCATAAAGTTCTAGTGACAGTTTTGTTAGTTTTGGACCATTTTTGTGAAATCATTTAGCATTCTCTCTCTCATATGGTTTGCTGCAGTCTAATAAAAGGTCTTAACACAAAATGATTTCTTTAAATTTATCATAGGAAGCATTAAGACGTATTAACAAAAATAGACAAATTTCGTGTTATCTGTATTTTATATTTTATCAATGTGTATATTACCTGGCAGCTCTTCAGCTGAGTGGATCCAGGCTCAGTGTGGCACTTTGGTTTTCCCCTGAAAAACCTGTTGCACTGAAATCTGCCTGGCAACTGTTGACATTACAACTGTCAGGAAATCCTCCAGGTCAGTGGCTCCTCAAAAACAACTATCTAGATTTGATGTGCTGTAGGTTATATCTACTCAGAACAACAACTCCACTTAGTACCCCACTCGGGCCTTACAACCAGACCGGGCCTTTTCTGTTGCTGTGCAGGCTTTGGAATAGCCCGTCCAGCATTAAGTCCTGCACCAGCATTGAGAATTTCAAATCTAATTTAAAGATGTTGTATAACCCAGTTTCTTCAGTATCAGAAATACACTGTAACTTTGATTATGGTAGCTTTAGAAATCTAATCTGACAGCTTTAGAGCAGATTTTTGCCAGTTGCAAGATCTGGAAAGAGGTTTGGTGCATCCTGTATTTCATCAGATGCCCAACAATGATGACACTGATTCTTTAACCATCAGTTGAGGCATCTAAAATGTTTCTTCCACAGCTCAAAATATAAATATAAAATATAAATAAATAAAAATTAAAAACTAGAAGACAGATTTTCCTTTCTTTGAAAATGTGACAAACACAATAACGATATATAAAAAGGACAGACATGAAAAACTGGAATATTAATATTTTTTTGGCTAAGTGGCTAAAAATGCCTTGTTTTATTTAAAATGATTATCAAATTCTTCTCATTTTCAGTGACATTCTGCCTCACTTGTGTGATTGTATATCATAAAGCAACATAATCATATATCAGTTCAGGTTAATCATTACAGGACAGAGCTGTGAGGGAACAACAGTCTTTATTTGGAGCTGTGCGTATTAAGATTTTTTTAACAGGAAATGACAACAGTAAAACATGTCAGACAGGGAAGCTGTAGTATAAACATGTTATCACATAATATAAAGAACACTAACCAAACAAAGATCTTAGTTTAATGATGACAATTTGATCCTGCAATCTTTAGGTTCACATGTAGGAAAGAAATGATTCTGCGTAGCATTTCAACCTCTGACAGAAATTTTAGTGATCCAGAATCAGAAATGGAGCACACACTTCCTTACAAACTCTGCTGTGAGACAAAGTAGATGTAAGATGTAAACTATTTTAATGTGTTTTCTGATTTTGATTTTTAAAATTAGATTTGGAAAGAAACCTATCATTTTCATATTGCAGAGTGCTGAGGTTGATCTGGGTTTAGGGGTCACACTCAGAACATCCCCTTCCTGTAGCGGTGGATCAGCTCTGATACGTCTTCTTTACACACCTTTATCCAGCCATCCTCCTGCATGTGGTACACTAGAAAAACACACATAGCAACAATTGATGAATACACATACACACACTGTATATATGAAATGGACCTGTTCATCGTGACGTCACCCGTTGGTTTGTGGACTGCAGTTTTGAAGCCTTGAGTTTGGCCGATAGGGCGCCGCCATGTTGAGTTTTTGCAACCAGGAAGTAACCGGAAGTGAGCATATTTGGACGAGACAGTGGAGCTAACAGACGTTCGTGGAGCTACCTAGTTTGCTTAGCTAGGTGCATCTGTAATTCACCTTGACTGTCATTTTAACAGGCTGATAACTTTTTCTAGCGAACAGCAGTCTTAAAACTAAATGTACTCACCAGAGAAAGTGAAAGACTGTTAATTCCATTAAGACGCTCTTTAGTGAGTAAACAAAATGCCAAAAATATACATATAGCGTGTGCTAAACAAGAGTTACAGCATTGCTTCCGGCCACATCAGGCGTCATCACCTCATGCACTCCTTCCCCCAGAGCCTCCTGTGTAATGAAGTCCCTTTTTAATGTAACTCCAAATGAAATGAAATGCAGTTCTCCTTTTAATTACATATTTAACAGATTAACAGTTTTATGAATATGAATGTTAACTTATATCTTAACTTATTAATCCTTACAAATAATATGTTCTCTCAAATAAATTCTAAACAGCCTCTGTTGCTCATCTGTTGATGAAGTTTAGTTACTGTAAGTATGTGCAATACAACCTTCGCGAGTAAAAAGACAATACTTTATCAATACACCTGTCTGTAAGGTAAACATGTAGAAAGGGTTGATTTAATCATCTCTGTCCATTGTTTCTCATTATGTAAGTTTTATACAAGCTCACAGCTGACATTAGCTTGGCAATTAGCCAAATGTTAAAAACAAGCTAAATAGAAAGCTGTCTGTCTGGAGCTGTAGTCTTAAAAACTCAGCTGCTGGTTGAGACAAACCAGCCGCTCCTCCTTCTACCAGCTAATCTTACCTGCAGGTAATGAATAACAGAAGAGAGGAGGAGGAGGAGGAGGAGGGACTGATACAGACTGATACTTTTTTAAGTATCAGCGACATGACAGGAAATGAGGGAAGAGAGAGACATGAACCGGGATGCCCCTAATCCAGTTTAGTTTCTTATTTTTAGGTTGACTGATTATATTTACAATATTGTGATTTTGTTAGGCAGAATTTATTATTATATACTCAATGTTGTGGAGAGGGCACAAACAGGTTGTTAAACAGCTCTTATTTGTGTGTTCTTGTTGATGTTGAAACAGTCGAGGCTGATGGAAATGTCTTTAGTTTAGAAGATATTTGGTCATTAACTAAAGGACAAACGTAAAATTACATGGAAACCCATCCAATAGATTTCCATCTGGACCAAAAGACTGACTGCTTTAATAGAGATATAAGATACTGTATATTTAAATGGTAAATATAAAACAACATTTAGGAAACTTCTCAGAGTATACTCACTGTTGACCACTCCTCCAGAGTAAGCGTCTCTGTGTGTAGCGTGAGCGATGCCACGACGGCCCAGTTCATACGCCTCCTCCACCGTCATGTCTTCCCGGTAACCGTTGTCTATCACACCGTAGGCGTAACTGTTCCCACAGCCGGTAGAGAACATACGGCCAGACAGACGCGTCCCATTATCATCCACGTAGTACAGACCAGGGCCCTGGAGAGCACACAATGATTAGAGTATGCAGTAAAAATATTAATGTATATACAGGCCACACAGAGGTGTAACAATTATGACATTAGTACTGTACATAAATTATGTCTGCAGTGTACAGTTGTTGTACAGAATATCTGACTCCTTAAAAGAAATTAAACTTAAATGCAAGATTTATTTTTAGATATAGATTCAGTTGGTGGTTTTGGTACCATTCAAGTGTAATAGTGATATGTAGTCAATATTTGAATATACTGTGGTTTCATGTGTTTGTTCCAGATGTGATATTTTGTACCTGTCTATACTATCTTGACTGTTTTGATCACTATTTGTTGCTTTGTAAATGTAAGAGTGCAGACTATTAACTTAAATCGCATCGCGCATAATGATTATTTTTTAATACAGCCATATTAACACAATCAGGAATCATCAAATTTAAGTGTCCTGCTCCATCTCTACACTCCCTGGCTTGTTCTGCAAACCACAACATTACAATCCTCCACAATGAGGAAATTTCAAAAACAGAACATAGGGTACAATATGAGTATTTGCTTCAGAGGAAGTGATGAATGAAGCAGTGTATGTGGATATAGGACTCACACCCACAGCTCACCTGTTTGTCCCATCCACAGATCATGCTTCCCATCGAGAGGCCCATGCCTCTGTAACCCAGCATCATGTTTGACAGCAGCTTGGATGCAGCAGCCACGGAAATCCTGTGGTTGTTCCTCAGCCTGTACAGCCTTTAGAATAGACAAAGGAATCATTTAATGAATAAGCATCAACAAATCAATCAGCCATGCAGGTAGTCCAGGTTGGCCTGATCTTGTAGCCTTCCAGTACAATAAAATACTCATGATACTCCTCCAGGAAGGAGGTTTGATACATTCATTATTTTTAATTTTATTTGGGTGGAAGGCAGTTTATGTGTGATTAGATTATGTCAAAGCACTGAATTAATGTTATAACAAAACAGTTGTGTTTTTATATTGTTTATATATTGTTTGTTATATAACATTGAACAATGTTGTGTTCAAACCCAGGACCTTCTTGCTGTGAAGTCACAGTCCTAACCAATGAATGAGTCAAATAGGACACACTAAATCAGAGAGCTTTCTCCAGTTTCTTTCCTTGTGATTGATCAGACATTACTCAGCTTTGCGTCCAACTTCCTAACACAACTACTACACTTAAACAGGAATCAGCTAAAATGCTTATTTTCCATGGCACATGGGCATCATGCATGACAATAAATGACAACAGGAACAGAACTGACGGACAATGGGACCAATATTGAAACCACTACATGACAGACCTGCATTCTTTGGCGAGTAGTCTCTCCCAGTACTGGCAGTCTGCAGCGCTGCCCGACATGGTGCCCAGCAGGTAGGGGTTGATCTCTATGACCTTGTTGACATCGTTGGATGCTGGTGACACATTTAGGAAAAGGAGACATTTGGTGATCAAGATTACAAAATAATTGTGGTTGAAGCATAGCAGCATTATGTGGTATACTATAGTGGCATATTTACATTTTGTGATCATTTATTTCATTGTCCCTAATTCTTACAATAAAAAGCGTGTTATTTGAGTTAACAGAATGTCTTCTTGATATGATGTTCAGTGTGTTAACTCCTTCATTTTCTTTACAGAAGAGCTAATAGGCTGTTAGTGACTAATGACAGGCTTTGCATTGAATAATACACCTTACACACATTTTGTCCAGTTGTCTGTGCAGTACCACCTTCTCTAAACTTTCCATAGTTTAACAGACATGTGTATTTACCTAGGTAGCGGCCAGCTGAAGCTCTGGAGTCCACAGCCACGATGACTCCATGCCTGAACTTGAAGGCCAGGGTGGTGGTACCATGGTTCAGCTCTATACACACACCGCCGTCACGGTTGCAGGACTTGAGAAACCCTGATGGCTGAAATGAAATCAAAGAAGAGATCTCAATGGGAAGCATGATGCGCATTGGCACTGTACACCATGAGTGCGTGTAACATGAGATTGAAATATCTATCATAACCTCATATTCTTTAATAATAACTCCTGATGGTTAAATTTATGCATGATATGATATTTCGTAAGGTGCAAACACGCTCCACATTCTGAAAACCACAGACGCGTAAAATAACTTGAACCACACCGCGTCTGACGCGTCATGCTTGTAGCAGGTTTACCGGATAGGATTCAGTTTATTCCTTTTACTACCAAAACTTGGTGAAATTATACTCACGTCTACACCCAGAGGTACAGCAAATTCCTGAGTTTTGGTCCCGAAATTGTAGTGGTTGGTTCGGTCGACGAGATGCGTCTGTCCTGCTGGAAGAATCTGCCCACGGAGTTCAGAATAAGACTTAAATCCACTAACGTCGAAAAGAGCCATAATTTGTTAAAGTGGATATTCTAATTCTATACTATAGTTTTGGTGTTACGTTACAAAAAAACGAAGGTGGCAAAGCGTCAATTTCCGTGTAGCCTACGTGACAAAGAATTCGAAAGTGAAAGGGTTTAGTCTACAGTGAAAACTAGTTTCATTACATTCCTGTTATCTCAAAATAACTTGCAAAATTAGTTAAATTAGGCCAACACTGGCTTTTTCTTAATCAAAAAGTCAATTGATCCAAATAAAAAAAGGAATCTTAACCGGGAAATTCAACTTAAATTAAAAAGGCTAGAAGAAACGCATTAACCAATAGGAGAGCGTTATTCTCGTCATCAGTCTCTAAGCAGAAATGTAACACTCAGGTTTGGAGATGCCAGCAGTGGTACATAATTCCATAATTATTTAAATACTAATGCAGTTAGGTAAATATAGTGTTTATTATGAAGTTATTGCTATATGTGTTATTTTAGTTTATGTCATCTGAAATAAGCAGCAGCCCATAAGCCTTTCCTTTATTGGTTCTGTTATTAAGCTCTAAGTACAGCTGATGTGATGATTGAGTCAAATAATTACAAAACTTGAAAAAACAATTAAAAGACATGACACGGGTCATAGCATCATATTAAATTCTCTTTAATTGTTATTCCACATTGTAAAAATATGTGACAGTCTTCTCATTATGGACTAATAGTGGTCTTCCTGCTTACTGTAATACTGCAGTACCCTTGCAGAGTTTCTGAAATATTCCACATCACAGTGAAGTATAGCAGCAGAGTAGAAGCAATGATGACAGTGTTAATAAAATGTTTGAGTGAACGACAGTCTAATGAAATTGAAAACTTTTCCTTTTACTGCTAAACATTGTTGTGATTGTGCATCGTGTCTCAGGCTGTATCCATCTGCTGCACGGTCTCTTGGACAACCTCCAGCTTCAAGGGGACAACTTTCTCTGTCAGAACCGGTGTTGTGCCTGGATGATATTTGTATTTAATTTTCCTACGAGAGAGAAATAGATAGATAGATAGATAGATAGATAGATAGATAGATAGATAGATAGATAGATAGATAGATAGATGATAGATAGATAGATAGATAGATAGATAGATAGATAGATAGATTTTAATGTAGGGTTAATCTTTGACTCTGACTTAAGGGAACCAATCATTTTTTTGTTGTTGTTTTGTACATGGCACCACTTACTAAAATCTGTCCAGACAGCAGGTATTTAATGATGTTTTACTAATACAGGCCTACCTGTTGTCTTTGTACTCTGACTCCTGGTAGGGTCGGATGTAGTCCACTCCTTCTCTGGTGATGACACAGATGTCGATGTTGTTGCCTGAGCCGAGGTCACTCATGATTCCTGAGTGGATGGCAGCGCGCACCAGCTCCTTCGCCTTGTCCAGCTGAGAGAGATCATAACAGAGTCTTGAATTACCTATCAACAGCAATTTGCAAATGCCAAGGCACACATCAGAAGGTTATTGATTGCCTCAACTGTTTGCATCACTGAGAGGCTGTTTTGACCTGTAGTGCCAGTAAACTGCATTTGTTGAATTAAAGATGCCCAAAGGTAAGTTAAATTACCTAGTGTTCATATCTAAATGAATGAATTAACAATCACTATCAAAATATGTAAGAGCAGCTGTCCGGGTGGTGTACCTCCAGGTCGGGTTTAAATCCGTCCTCTAGGATCCCAAGAGCAGCCAGATCACCAGATCCTGCATGGACACAGAGTAAAGTCAGACAAAACAGACTAGATGTAGTCAGAGCAAAATGTATAATGCAGTTTATATTGGTAAATTATAGTCAAAAGCATAATCTCTGACACTTTCGTATAAAATAACGCATGCTCTGATATGATCTGGCATTGATAGTTAATCAGTATATATATTACTGAAAAATTTTTATCCACAAAATAATATATTTAAAACATATAGAATGAGACATAGGTGGTTAGCATGAGCAATGACAGTCAGCATGACTGAACAGACAAATTAAAACTCCACCAGCAAAGAAAAACATGTGACAGTAACAGTGCTGCCAAAGCATCACATACAGTAGCATCACATACCCATCGCAAGGTAAGGCACCTTATTTACACTCCCATATGGCCCAACCGTGTACAGGTGGTTCCCAGTGCAGTCTACTCCTCCCAGTATAAGATTGGCACCAATTTGGCCGTGATACCTGACAGACACAGAGATCAAAGCATGAGAAGCCTAATAAACACCACAATTTTTAATGAACTAATGTTTAACTCATTCATAATCCTCTAAACACGGGTACATGTGAGTGCTCAACACAAACCTGTACAGCATGTCCTGTAGTATGTTGACAGCCATGACAACACGAGGGTTCCTCCCGCTGTTCAGAGAGAAGATGGTGAGGTTGGAGGAGAGAAGCTCTGTGGTCTTCTCTGTATCTGCTGCAGTACCTGCTCCACAACAACTAGGAAGAGAGAGAGAGAGGAATTAGAGTGATTGTAAAAGAAAAGATGAGGGAAAGAAGAAAAATAAATGAGGAATTTATTTTTAGAGGAAAGCAATGGTTTCTTTCTTGGGCCATTATTTTGCTTTAAAAATAACAGAAATTCATCATCCAAAAGATGGAGTGACTCATAGCTCCAATAGCTCAGAATGCAATGCAACTGCAACTTGCATGTTGGAAAATCTGTCATCGGTGGGGTGTTAAAAGTGTCTCTTGAGTAGATTTTTTTTCTGGCTTAAACAAAAACACACCATAGGACAGGACAGTTTTCTTTCCTTTACCTTAACCTTAATACTAAAGGTGACTGTAGGGCATTCTGGCATGTCACTTAAATAGAAGTTTAAGAGTTTGTGGTAGAATGTGCTTCAAAAAGCAAATTACAACGCTGTAAGACAACTGTATTGCACTGAATGTCACAGAATGATGATAGTGAGATTATCTGAAGGTAGATTTCTAAGCTCAGTTCTCCTGTTCATGTTTGAAACTTACTATATGTTTGGAGAAATGTAATGGATCTTGGCGCACATCTTGTCAGCCACCACTTCACTGGACGTAGCTCTTGTGTCTGCTCCCAGCACCACCCCATCCTGCACCAACACAGATAAAGTGGGATAAGACGAAGGTTAAAAAATCAATCTGGTACGCTTTGAAAAAACACCAAAAGAATCAAATTTATAGGCCTGGACTGAACATAGAAGCAATGAAAGTTACAAATTTTGGTCTGTTAATATTAAAACAGCTTTATACTCGCCTTGAACACAACTCCAGCTATCGTGGTGCCTGTTTTCAAAGGTTTGGGTGCCTGTCCTCCTTTAAAAAGACCCTCTAACGCAGCATTCCTAGAAAGAGGGAGGAATGGTGAGGGAGGAGAGGGGTCAAATAATGAACATAATGTATACTATATAGTAATAACCGTGAACACGTCATCCCTATATCCCTTATTAAACTGACAAACAAGCAGGAAAAAAAGTTACTTTCACTTTTGATCCTCGTGAAAGCTCAATGTAACCGACAGTTTAATTTTATTTTCTGTTATTATCGATACAGTCTGCTGCTCATAAGACATAAAAATAAGCTCATACCTCGCTGCGTTTTCGAAATTAAACCCAGCTGCAGGAGTTTCGAGGACATTTGATAGCGCCATACTGGATCTGACTCCGGCTTCTGTCTCGGTGCGCCTGAGGTCGCTGTTCTGAGCGTCACCTCTTCTTCTTCCTTTCGATTTTGTAGTAAAAATGGAGAAACGCTGCACGGATTCTCGAGTCAAAGGAGTCAGCACAGGGGTGAGTAAATCCGGACCGGTCCACTATCTCTAGGCTACCGAAGCAGCATCAAAGCCTATTATGCGTTAAATGATCGATAAACGATTTCGCGGATGAACAGGTGATGGTACCTGATTATCAAACACAAAGTGAACTTATCGACTGGACAATCCACATGTTTTAACATCAGTGAATTGTTTAATTGTTAGCTCTTACAGAGATTATTCTTTACATTTCTACAAGGACACGACTACACTTTAAGTTTCAGGTATTCCCTTAAAACCATTTCCTCATAATAGAACTCTAAATCCCAGAATTCATAGTTCAGTCTGTATGAATGAACATGACAATATGCCTGTGATGCTGTATAACCCTGTGTTATATTTTGTTACCTAACTCCTTTTCAATGCTGGAGAATCTAAACTTTTCAACATCCTACTCTGCTCCTCTCTCCTCCCTCAGACCACCATCCTGGCTGCCACTTTTGATGGAGGGGTCGTGATTGGGTCAGATTCCCGGGCTTCCATGGGAGGGTGAGGAAGTTGTGACGCTGAAGTTGCCTTTAGTGTGAATCCTACCTCATAAGTGTTAAAATCTACAAATTCAAATTATACAAGAACAATATTCTGCACATACGTAGAATGATGTGTAGTACAAAACCTCTGAAAGACGTGATATACAGATATTTTAAAGCAGAAAAAGTATGTTAGCACATTAAGCCAACATTTTCTCATTTAATTTTACAAAAGACAACCTGCAATTTTAGAAATTTCAAAAAGCTTGAGTTTTAGTTTTTCTCACATCATGAGCATCATTTGGGTTTATACTAATCACATAGCAATAAGCTCCAGCTCAAGGAAGCACCTGCATGTAACACCTGTCCAGTAAAAACTACATTTCATATAAACTAAAAAACTATTGTTCTGATAATCTCAGTGATACCCTGTATGGTGGTACCACTATTTACTCAACGACAAATATGCTAAACTTACTTTACTTGAGTATTTCTATTTCATGCTACTTTATACTTGTACTCCACAATACAGAGGGCAATATTGTACTTTTTTACCAAAGATGCTTTATAACAAACTAAACCATCCGTTAATTTCATGTATTTGATAGCTAGTTACTTTACAAATAAAGATTTTAAATACACATTAAAGCTGCAAGCAGCGATGGGCGGGCCCTCGCACATGTGGCGCGTCGGGCGTGAGGCGGCCGCGTTGCCTATTGTGGACCCCTGCCTGTGCGGCTGTGAATTTTCTATGCGTTTCGGACGCTGCATGAAGGTTTTGTAACTTACTTCCTGTTGCCAGCAGGTGGCGCTATGACTAGGGGTGAATGTCGGCATGTAGGTTTGTTCAGGGCGGGACTGTCATGCTACATATAAAATTTCGTGCAGATCTGAGCATGTACAGGCAAGTTACTACAACTTCCTGTTTCATGGCGAATCATCGACGCCACGGACACGGCCATTGACGAAAACGCGCAGATAGCACAACTTTTCATCGTCAATGCCTTTAGAAGGCACAGCAGAAATTTCAAGTCGATCAGACTAAATCCCTAGGAGGAGTTCGTTAAAGTACAGAGTGTGTAAATCATCCCAAAATGGCCGCCAAATTTAAAATGGCGGACTTCCTGTCGAAGTTTAGGGTATGGGTTCTTGAGGCTTTTTTGTTCGTCTTGATATGGTACACGTCCCCACCAAATTTCGTACATGTAGGTCAAACGTCGCGGGCGGGGCTGCTTCGTTCAAGGTCACTTCCTGTTGCCAGCAGGTGGCGCTACGACTGTGGGTGAATGTCAGCATGTACACGCGTGTTCAAGGCGGGACTCTTGTCAAACGTGAAAAAATTTCGTGCAGATCTGAGCATGTACAGCCAAGTTACTACAACTTCCTGTTTCATGGCTGAATCATCGACGCCATGGAAACGTCCATTGACGTAAAACGTGCAGATAGCACAACTTTTCATCGTCAATGCCTTGAGAAGGCACAGCAGAAATTTGAAGTCGATCCGACTAAATCCCTAGGAGGAGTTCGTTAAAGTACAGAGTGTGCAAATCGCTCCAAAATGGCCACCAAATTCAAAATGGCCGACTTCCTTTCGAGTTTAGGGTATGGGTTCTTGAGGCTTTTGTGCGTCTTGATATGATACACGTCCCCACCAAATTTCGGTCCATGTAGGTCGAACGTGGATCGAGGGCTAATTTTTCCAATTTTGTAGGTGGCGCTAGCGAGCCATTTTGCCACGCCGTCCGCTGAAACCCACAAAATACGAAATTTTCACCAGTCCTGACATGCGTACCAAATTTGGTGAGTTTTCGAGCATGTTAGCGCCGCTGAAAAATGAGCTTACTTTGCAGAAAAAAGAAAGAAAGAAAGAAAGAAAAATAATCCTAACAGTTTCAATAGGGTCCTCGCACCGTTAGTGCTCGGGCCCTAAATATATAATGAATTGTTATAAGTTCAGTCCAACAGTATAAAGTAGTTAAAATTAGCTCCAGCTTGAACTACATCATTAAAATGCTTCTTACACACTGATGCGTCAGTAATGATAATCCAAAGATCTATCATTTTAAAACAGCCTCAGACTATTTTAAAATGATAGATAGGGCTAAATACTGCTTCCACTCATGATTAAGCTACTATTCAAACTTGGATACTCATCCCAGAAATTTCAGCCTGAATGAGAGGACTGGATTGTTGCTGAATAGTCACTACAGGATTGTTTTAGATGCATGTGTGGGACCTTATCCCTATATTATGATGAACATATATCCATTCACTCATTGTTTTGAGGTTTTGTTTAACCTCTCTTTCTTTCTCTTTTCAGGGAATATGTATCATCTAAGACCATCAACAAGGTGATTCAGGTTCATGAAAGAATCTTCTGCTGCATTGCTGGCTCACTCGCTGATGCTCAGGCCGTCACCAAGGCTGCAAAGTTCCACCTGTCCTTCCACAGGTGAGACACACACGTATACACATTGGCACATATTACTTAAATATGCACACAGATGAACATGTTCATCACATTTCACACTGAAATTATATCAATCAAATGTCCAGACTGGCTTTTATTTCTTTTTATGACTCCTGGGCAAAGACACTGATACACAGTGGTATTCATGAAAACTAACATATATAATTTATGTGCTACAGCTGTCTCCCACAGCAACAAGAAACACACATACGATTGATTGAGAATCCAAGACAACACATTCTATATTATGTGTTCATCTTAAAATTTTGACTCTCTCTGATATTACTTGATCCTCCATAATCCACAGTGTCCAGATGGAAACCCCTCCTCTGGTGATATCAGCAGCATCGGTGCTCAAAGAACTGTGTTACAAAAACAAGGATGAGCTACAGGCCGGCTTCATCACAGCAGGCTGGGACAGGAAGAACGGACCACAGGTAGGTGGTGATTGTGAAGCCAGTCAAACTATAGAGAAGCAGTGATGATGACGGTATGTTGTAAGTCCACCTTGATATTTTACTGGTCTTCTCCATCCTTCTCCAGGTGTATGTTGTGGCTCTAGGCGGGATGTTAGTCAGACAGCCGGTTACCATTGGTGGCTCAGGCAGCACTTATATCCACGGCTACGTTGACGCCAAATACAAAACCGACATGAGCAGAGAGGAGTGCCTACAGTTTGCCACTAATGGTACCTTTATATTATTTTACTCATGTACCAAACCTAATTAAGTCTGTACTTGTTTTGTAAGGGTGTTTATGCCAGGATTTTAAAATGGTTTTGGTGGAAGTTGGAAGGTGTAACAAAAGATGAGCATTCATGTTCAGCAAATCCTTGTTGCGTTTGTTTTCTGTTCAAATATATAATGAAGGTTTGCCATAGAAATCTCTACTGAAGGTTCTCCAGATCTTTCAATGACATCTCATGGTCTTCAGCAGCATAGGGAGTTTGCTCAGTATAATTTGACCTATAGTTAATTAACCTGCAATAAGAGGTTAGATTAATATTTCAGAGGAAGATGTTTCTGCCCAAGGATCTGCAGTGTTGCATGTCCCTCTTTTATGAGAAGAAGATTAAGAAATAAATGAAAAATATTTTTTAAGGTCATGTTGCAACATTATACACTGCATGTCTGCACTTGTCTAACTTGACCTTAATGTCTCTTGCTTTTTTCCCTGTCTGTTTCCTTCTTCCTCTGTGCTCACAGCTCTTGCTCTGGCCATGGGCAGAGACAACGTCAGCGGGGGCGTGGCTCACCTGGTGGTGATCACGGAAACGGGGGTGGAGCATGTTGTGGTACCTGGTGACAAGCTGCCCAAGTTCCATGATGAGTGACGACTTTTAAACAGCCAATAAAATTAGGATTTTTGCATAAGTTTGCATTGCAAAGTGTATCAGGAATTTTCTCTGTGTAGGACTGGGATGTAACACGTTATATACACACTCACCTGAAGATCATGTCAGACACCTGAAAATGTATTAATTGCTTGATAATGAAAAACATGATGCAGGTCTGCTTATACAAGCAAAACTATAGTATCTTTCTGTCTTTGTTGTCCAAATCACATGTTTTGTGTTGTTTTAATGTGAGGAAATAAAATAAAACTAAAACAACATTTTTCCAAACTTCTTTTTCTTTATTGAACTTAGGTGCTTAAAAATATCCTAAAGGATGGGTGATGTGAATCTGAGCTGTAGATCAAAGTTCTTGTTGCTGATGTCCCAAATAATTTTAAGATTTTTTCAGATTAACCTGTAGTGCCTATTCTACAATACGGTATTATGTTTTTCGTGGCAATGAATTGTGGCCCAAGCTATTTAATGATAACCCATCTCAAAGTGTAATGCGCCCACCAAGTAGCCTAGCAACTTTAATAAAATGTGGGTCCATTGCAGTGAAGCTCGAGTGTTAAAGTGAAATACACGCAGTTCACAGCTCATTACAGAGGAGGGACACTAACTTTCGCTTTCGATTTAACCTAGGAAAACATGGAGTCCGCCTGATGTCTGATTTTGTAAACCTGTCTAAAACGGTGTTATAGCGATAAAGAAGGTTTCCAACAAGAAGCAAAGAATAGGCTATACATCTGGGGCTGCTCGACGGTATCGTTTCACGTCTGATTTCACATTTACTTTCCGGGCAGACAGTCACGGTGGTCGTAGTTGTCGTTACCGTATAGTCTCAGTGCATCAACATGTTGGGAGAAACGGGGCCAGAACCAGAGTGGTTATCTGAGGAGGTGAAAACCGGTGTAAGTATGAGCTTTTTGATGTCTTTTAGATATTTGGTGGCCTGTTTACGTGCGCCGAACACTTGTAGCGTATTAAGGCCCTACTGCTGGGCCACATGCGGAACTACAAGTGCGTGAAATGAATTAAAATGTTTATTGCTTCTTAATCTGTTTGTAGACAACCATCATTGGCATCGAATATGATGGAGGGGTCGTGCTGGGGTCTGATTCCCGGGTGTCTGCAGGGTAGGTTGGTGCGTGCATATGTGTGCGCGCGTGTGTTTGTTCAGTTCTGGCTGCATAATTGCAAAGTCCTTACCCTACTATCTTTATGTCATCTTCTTCCCCCTAAACCTCTCCACCCCCCACACTCAAGCACACACTCACTCTCTTCATCCCTCCTTCCAGGGAATCAGTGGTGAACAGAGTGATGAACAAGTTGTCTCCGCTCCATGACAAGATCTACTGTGCTCTGTCCGGCTCTGCAGCAGACGCTCAGACCATCGCTGAGATGGTCAACTACCAGCTAGATGTTCACAGGTAAATACACATTTAAAGTAGGTCGACAGCCTTTTTACCCTGTTATTAAATATCAAATAATGTGTAGTCATACTCTGATTTATAACCAATCCATACTTGAACAGTAATCAATCCGTAATATGAGCAAGGATTTAGATGTTCATATAATTGATCAGATAATAGTGTCCCTTAATGGTGTAAAGACCTTTTCTGAAGCTCATTTATCCTGCCAGACAGTTATCTGAACACAATACAGAAAATGCCTGAAACTTCCAGGCACATAATTTTAACTCAGCACTGTCTACTTTCAGGCTGAAAGACTACTACTTAAATTAAAGGGGCATTATGTAGTTTCCAGTGGGCACTAGCGGTGCGGTTTTAAGATTGCTACCAGGCGTGTGCTTTATGTGTGCTCGCTTGAACTCATGAGCGAGCAGAATCTTAAACACCACTTTCATACAGAAATCCTGCAATAAACACAGGAACACCAGCATGCAGGCTGTGGCTTTTCACTCAGACACGTTCAGGCTCTGTTACTTCAACACTCAGTCAGAGGCAGATCAACACCGGCTCCATACCTTTCATACAGCTTTCATATCGGCACAATCCTCCCGGAAAAAAGGCAGAGTGACAGCGGCTATAGACAGACAGGGAGACAGCTTCACACAATATACTGGAAACTCATGGAAACCCCTACTGAAACGTTACAGTAATAGTTGTATCACCTGCCACGCTCGTTACATGATCACAGTACATTCACTGCATTTAGCCAACGTGCTACATCGTTAGCTCGCCTGCTGCTTTCAGTAACTATCTTTTTTAACGTTATCTGTGAATGGAGGCTCTGCAATGTCAGCACAGCTAAATTTATTGAATGATAATGAAACGGCTAGTGAGCTGGACTGAAAAGTATAACGGGATTGTGTAACATTTTATAATAATAAGAACGCTGTAAGTAACTTTACTGTAGTGTTAGTGTATGGCTCTTCCTCTGGGTTGTTGTCGCCATGAAGTTGCAGTATTGCATATTATGTAAGTCATGTTAGTTAGAGCGACGGAGAGGTGAGAAGCTGTGTACCTGAGTATTGGTAAAACAACAATAAACCTAAACTGAACATTATAAAGCAGACAGTGGCTGGTCAAAGCTACTGTTGTAGCGTTAGCTGGCTGCTCCTGGCTGCATCACTATCAGCTAACGTTAGTAAACAAATCCAAATCACTCCACATTTTGCTTTTTGCCGTTACATCTTTTCTTGCGGGCTAAATCAACAGTGGTACACAGGATAGTAACATGGGTCGCGTTATTTGTAAAGTAATGTGAAAGCGATATAACTTTGCACCGGATAACATTAGCAACTGCTCGGCGTTAGCCGGTGAGCTAACGTGACTTTCTCTGTTTCTTCAGCTTTACGTTACTCGACATCATCTAAACCTGTTTGATCTGATGAGCTTCAGCACATAAACCTTTATTGTTTTGTATTGTTCGGGTACTAACAGTTTAAATATATATATATGTTAGTTTTGGCTATATTTCTCCTTGTATGGGTTACTGGCAAATATTCTGTTACCGTTTGTGTTTACATTTACAAAAAAAAACTCCCATCAACCAATAACACAACTTTTCTTTAAAGAGAAACTTTACAAGCATATGATTAGAATTATAATGGGGAGAAAAACAATTAGGTGTAATATACAAATATATACAGTATAATATAAAATAGATACAGATAAATATTTAAAATACACAAATAAAAAATATATATACATAAAAAATAATACATAAATCACAAATTAGAGGTGCAGTCAATCACCTTCCTTTTCTCCCCGTCTGCACACAATCATGTTTCTCTTTCTTTAATGCACATTATATGTTATGTTGGAGTGGAGGTAGCACCAGTTCTTGTCTGATCACTTTTCTAACGGCAGACTGCAACACATCTCCGTAATCCATTAACTAGAATCTGACTATCCTTCCATCTTGGCTTGTGACAGACAGAAATTAATTAGTTTACATTGACTTAAATTTAGAGAAAATCCTCCTGGTTATATTCTGTATTCAATAACATACTTTAAATTCTTTTATATCCACTTTTGTCAGTATCGAAATAGGTGAGGAACCCCAGGTTCGCTCAGCTGCCACTCTGGTTAAGAACATCTCGTACAAGTACAAGGAGGAGCTGTCAGCACATCTCATCGTGGCCGGCTGGGACAGAAGGGATGGAGGACAGGTCAGTAACACGTAATTGACTGCAGTCTGGAGGGAAGAAATTATACTTTAAACAAGAAAGATCACTGGGAAACATAATGTTAAAATGAATGTTTCTGCAACTTCTGCTGAGGGGACTTTAAAGCAAGTATTATACTTGTCGCATCGAGTATGTGTAAGAATTGTGACTACTCTCCACCTGTTGGGTTAAAAAATCCACCCACTCCAAAAAAATAGGAGGCAGCACAGTAACTGCTGTTAACTGCCTTTAACTAGTTCGCTCAGTAAGCTATGCAGCTAACTTAGCGGCCTTATAAGCTGACTAAGTCCAGAGCCGGGGCCAGTTGGGCGGGCGATGGAACTGGACTCCAGCCTCCCAGTGATCACAGCCAGACTGGGACCAAACACAGCCTCCGAGTGAGACATGGGGAGGTGTCAATCCTGGTTAGGGGTGAGAGGGAGCTTAAGGCCCCGTTTACACGATGGCAGATATTTCTCTGCGTTTTGCCCTCTCATTTACACGAAAACGCCGTTTTTATCACAGAAAACGATTATTTCTAAAAACTCCGGGCAAAGTGGAGATTTCTGAAAACGCTGGTTATGTGTTGCCGTGTAAACAGGGAGAAACGGGGTTTTAGGTTCTCAAATGTCATTATGCGCCAGAAAATGCTTAACGTCATGTGAGCGCCCTAAGTTTACAGTTTGTTTGGCTAACGTTTCTGATAATGAATGCTGTTAGGTAGTTCTCATTTTTACTTTTGTGCAAACCCTTTTGGCCTGTTTGCATTTGAAAGTACAACTACAGTACTATATTGAGGAGCAGAGGCGAAGGAGTGCACTGCGGCGGCGTATTTATGCGGGTTGATGTAAACGACAACTTTTTTGAAAACGATGTTGTGTGCACGATGTTATTATTGAAAACGGAAGGGGGGAAATATCCGTTTCTTTAAATACCCGGCTACGTGTAAACGTGGCCTAAGCCTAGTTCACACTACACGATTTTTTGCCCGACTTGCCATTCGGGCAAAAGTTGTGTAGTGTGAACGGCATGGCCATCGGACAACGCTGAAAGTCATGTAGTCTGCACGAGCCTTTAGGCTTCATACACATTGTACCTTTTAATTAGTAGAGTAACTGAAAGTTGTTGTCTTGTTGCTGATGGATGCTTTGAATAAAATACCTTATCTCGCCAACACACTTGATGTTATAGGTTTCCAGTGAATGTCATTGTAATCTGTCTTGTTCCCCTTTGTCTTTTTCCCCTCTTCTGTCCTTTGACCTCTTTCAGGTGTTTGCAACCCTGAGTGGTCTCCTGACAAGGCAACCGTTTGCAGTTGGTGGCTCCGGCAGCTCATATGTTTATGGGTTTGTTGATGCTGAGTATCGCAGGAACATGAGCAAGGAGGAGTGCCAGCAGTTAATTGTCAACAGTAAGTTTTTCTTTTTTACAAAAAGTGAGACATTGTGTTGGATGGTGAAAGGGAAACCAAACGTGCTGCTTATTGTACCGACTACTGAGATTATTTCATGTTGTATATAAACTAAATCATTTCGTCATCGTCATCACTTGTCTCACCCTTTCTCTTGTTCTGTCTCTCTCTTGTAGCTCTCTCTTTGGCAATGAACCGTGATGGCTCCAGTGGTGGCGTGGCCTACATTGTCACCATTGATAAAGACGGTGCAGAAGAGAAAGTCATTCTAGGAAATGACTTACCCACCTTCTTTGATCAATGATTGATAAATAGTTTTTTGTAGTTTGCCAAGACATTGTTGTCCGTGATGCAATTAGGAATTTGTTTTGCTCTCAATAGCTATTAAACACACACATTTGGGCTCAGCTGTCTACTAACCCAGCTTGTAAACTGAAATATATTGAACAAGAATAATTTAATAAATTGCTCTTTAATTCCTAAAGCTATTTCAGGTAATATCAGGTGTTATTTGTGTGAGTGTAATTTGATTTAACAGCTGATAAAGTTTGTGAGTCATCAGTAATAGACTTGAATGAGGTTATGGAAGAAGGTCATCTTACAAAAGGGGTGTTTGTAAACATTGTGTTAGCTCTGTCCTTTGACCAGGTTCAGTCTGCTTCAGAGTTACACATGGAAATTGTCGCTGTGTCCATCAGATGGACAGTTTTTCTTGCCACCAGGTCATCTGAGGCCACTTCCTTCTCTTCAACTTGCTGGAGGACTATTTGCCTCCACTAGTGGAAATATTTGAATGGTCCTGAGTGGAAGAATAAATAAAAGTGTATGTACCTACTTTTGGCAAAACCTGGAGAATTCCTGACATTCCTTTAATCTCTATAAATAGTCCCACATTTCCTCTAACATTTGCAGCATCAGTTCAGTCAGAAAAATATATGACCAAAAGTGAAAGTCACATTTGTCTACCAGGGGATTGTGTTTTCATTCAACCTGAATACATTAGTCAGACTGGACATAATAAGAGCCTTCTTACCCACATATAGGCCTACTATTTGAAATTGGAATAAAATAAAAGCTTTCTTTGTTTTCATCCGTGGTTTGCAGGAAAAGGATGATGATACTAATAAGGCCTACAATAAACATACCCTTAAACATAACCACTCGGTTTAAGAATCCTGAATTGTCCTATCAAAGTTTGTTTTTGTGCTCTGCAGTTCAGATTTAAGGGAAGTCCCTGGTGAAGCGAGAAAATGAAACTGAAAGTGAATGAAAACTAAAACGCTGGTCTCGCAGCGGAGCAGGTCATACGAGGACGACTGTCCGTGGAAAATGGCAGGCAACACAGAAGCAATAATCCGCAAAGTCGCTGCTTTGACTGTAGCAGTTTGCGTTGACCTTTCCTTGTTTTACGCATCGGGATTTGTAGTGACTCACAGCGTATTTGGACATTTTTCGCGTCTCTGGGTTTCAGCGGTTCTCCGGTGTTTGGCACTAAATGCTGTAACTGTGCTCAGTCTCGGAGACATCAAACCCTTGCTGATTCGTTTGATAGCGGTGCACAGTTTGCTGCCCGCGGTGTTTGAGACCGGGACCAAAGTCATCTACCATGAAGAGACCCCATGTGGCTTGTTGGCGGATATGCGCTGCTGGCTGATGTGTGCCGGAGTGTCGCTGGCTGCTGCACTGTTTTGGGAAATCACCATCCCGGACACCGACGATGCGTCCGCCGGTACAGAGAACAAGCAGAAAGCCAGAGTGCTGTTTGTGAGAGTCCTCTACCTGTACAAACCCTACTATCACCTGCTGCTTGGAGGGCTTGTGTTCCTGTCGCTGGCTGTTATCTGTAAGTGCAGCAGATGATGATGGTGATGATGATGATGATGATGATTTCAATAGTAGGCTAAATATGTTGATAGAGATAAGGAAATGAACCAGACTAATAATGGTCATAACTACAAAATAAAAAGTATTATCTAAAACGCTGTAATTTTTATTTACATTAAAAGTTTTGTTTCAATGTGGGACCAGAAACACTGTAGTCTTGGAGGAGTTTGCAATTGGGATACAGGGGACATTCATGATAAAGATGCTGCTGCTAATGATGATGATGATGATTTGCCTGGCTGATGCATGTTCACCTCTCTGCATCTGAGTATATCTACCTGTGTCTGTGTCTCTTCTCAGGTGAGATGTTCATCCCTTTCTATACCGGGAGAGTCATTGACATCCTTGGCAGTCAGTACCAGCCGAATGAATTCATATCTGCAGTCCTCTTCATGGGCCTGTTTTCTCTGGGAAGGTATGGGTAAATGATTTCCTCTCACGTTGATCGACCAGCTGTAGCTCACAATGTCTGACTGATTTTCTTTTGATTGATTGATTAGCTCTGTGAGTGCAGGCTGCAGAGGGGGTCTCTTAATGTGTGCCATCAGTGCCTACACATGCAGTGTGAAAGTCAAGCTTTTTGGGGCTTTGACCAAACAAGAAATTGGATTCTTTGAGACCATAAAGACAGGTAAGGCTCTTATAATCTTTCCCTTATATTTACACCCTTCATTTATATATAAGGCTCTTCATATCTTACATGAATTGTTTCTCACATGAATGACAGAACAAGACCAGATGTTACATACAGACATTTTTATTTATTTTTTATATATATATTTGCTTGAATAGCACATTTCTTGTATTTATGCACAGTACATGTTTTATTTCACACTTTATTTAACAATAAAAAGGTTCATTAAATCGAATTAAAATGTAAAGACAGGCAGTACAGTAGGACACGACAAAAGAGGATGTGACAGGACAAAACATACCATGAGGTAATTTATATTTATTTTCTGTGCAGGTGAAATCACATCCAGGTTGTCCAAAGACACAACCCTGATGGGAAGAACAGTGTGTCTGAATGTAAACGTGCTGCTGAGGACATTCATCAAGACACTGGGCATGATCTCACTGATGATGAATCTTTCATGGAAGCTTACATTCCTCGTATTAATGGAGACGCCAATCACTGGCCTTATTCAGAACATCTACGACACGCACTACCAGGTAAAAGCACATTTATAAGAAGTGTTGAATTTACACTTCAGATCCACAGACTCATATGTAAATGTTTTTTTTTTAAATTAATTTTTGCAGATAGGTCCTCATGTCCACATGACAAATGCTGCTTAGAAAGAGAAAGCCAATACCGGCATTAATACATTTGTTTTAAAGCTGTTTTGCTGCCTGGTGTAACAGTTAAGTTTAAAAAGTAGTTACATAGTTTTTTTAGATGTTGAGTCATATATCCTAAAAATAAGAGAGCCCTTAGTTGTGTTAAATTTTTGCTAGGGTAATGAAAAGAAATACATATTTTTTAATTCCTTTCTAGCGGCTGTCCCTGGAAGTGCAGGACTCAATGGCTCTAGCAAATGAAGCTGCGAATGAGGTGGTATCCAGTATTCATGTAGTGCGGAGCTTTAACACAGAAAAACAAGAAGCCCGACGCTATGACAACCGCCTGATGGACACACATACTCTCAAAACCCGCCGGGACACTGTCAGGGCTGTTTACCTGCTCGCACGGAGGGTGAGGAGTTGTTCATTATTTGTATTTTTTTGGAGATCAGATGGGGTTGATTAGTCACTGCATATAACCTGATTTAACAGTATTTGTTCCTGTGTGTGTGTGTGCACGTGTGTGTGTGCACGTGTGACTATAGTTGACAGGTTTGGCCATGCAGATCTTAATGTTGTACTACGGCAGGCTGTTCATCCGGAGTGGGCAGATGACCACTGGCAACCTGGTTTCCTTCATCCTCTACCAGTCAGACCTTGGAGACAACATCAGGGTATCCCATAATGCTCTGTGAATTGTTGTCAGTCAGTGCTGGTGATTGCAAGAACCTAATAGCAGTATCTTTAGAGTTAGTTAACATAATAGTTTAGCAGTTAAGCAAGGCAAACTGTATTTATATACCACCTTTTATACACAAGAAATAGATGTGCTTCACAAGGTTCACACACACAGATGTGTACATAAATACTCAGCACTGAAAGAACATTCATGTCCTCAGGAAGGCTGTTCTATTGGATCATAGCTTTAAAGCATGTTCAAACAGACATATTGTGCCTGTCCTACACTTTTCTAAACATATGAGTGCTTGCAAAAAACGTTTTATAAAGTGATCTGTTTTATGACTGCCATCTTCCAGACACTCACCTACATCTTCGGTGACATGCTGAACTCAGTGGGGGCTGCTGGGAAAGTGTTTGAGTACCTGGACCGAAAACCTCAGGTCAGCACAGATGGAAAACTCAAACCTGATCAGCTGACAGGGCATATCAACTTCCGCCATCTCAACTTTGCCTATCCTGCATACCCCAACAAAACAGTGCTACAGGTGAGGTCTGAACTGCAGGTAGACAAGGAGAATTCTTGGGTTTCAATTTTGGTACTTCATGAACGTGAAGCGTGACTTTGCAATAGCTGCGTCTGTATACAGTGATGCATCTACGTGTGCATGCATTCACCCCCACGCACACACATACAGTCCCACAAACACTTAACCTCCACAGCGAATTTCAGCCTTTTAAGGGGAAAACTATGGCTGCCAAAGGGTGGGGAAATGGACCATCCGACTGACCGACCAAGCGAGCTATAGAGCAAACAAAAATTAATATTGGAATAAATTATAATAATCAATATAGAAACTTAAAATCATATTAAGTCTGAGGAATCGATAAACATTTTCTACTATCTATGTGTGTCCAATGTTATTGCAGTTAAACTGTGTTATTACCAGTCCCTCCAGAAAAACGCGATTATGCGATCGCTGAATTCAATGCATAATCAGCCAAAGTCCGCATATTTATGCGGGGTCGATTTTTTCAAATACTCCGCAATTTCGCCGCATAAATTGCTGATTTCCGCTGAAAAATATGCGGGGCTTGCATGATTTCATAATCCCCGCATTTTCATCGCAAAAAAAGTCACATATATCTTAGCAGAAAGTTGGAAAATGTTGCGTTTACTTCACACAAGAGCAGCCACCCCCCTGTTGCCATGGGAACGCTTTTGAAGTGACGTAATTACGCGACGTGAACATCATCGAAAAGCTGCAAACCTTATTCCCAGCACTTTCTGTGATGTAGTATGCTTGCTTATCATAGGAAGTAATAGGAAATGACTCTACATTAAGGTAGGAGACAGTGAGAACAGGGTGTCGGGGGAATTACTTTTTTTCTCTTTTTCATCAAACCGCAATTTTTGCAAGTTCCCGCAATTTTTGCAAGTTCCCGCAATTTCATCGCATAAAATTGCATAAATATCCCGCATATTCCATCGCATTTTTTAAGAAAACGTGCCGCGTAATCAAGGATTTTTGCCCGCAACAATCACAAAAAAACTCCGCATTTTTCTGGAACGACTGTATTACAATCATGTTATCTCTTTTGCTTCAGGACTTTTCTTTGGAGCTGAAGTCGGGTCAGATGACGGCACTGGTGGGTCCATCTGGAGAAGGAAAAAGCACCTGTGTGAGTCTGCTGGAGCGATTCTATGAGCCGCAGGATGGAGAAATCCTATTGGACAATGAACCCCTGAAATCCTATGACCACCGTTTTCTCCACAAGAAGGTTTTTAAACATCACTTCTATCTCTGATGATCACAAAATCCTTTGTTGGAATCTCCTGTTTTAGAAAATTTATGCCTTTTATCTGTATTTAAATTGTTTTAAATTTCTAACAATCTTTATTAATTATAATGATTATACATCCGATTGTGTACTTAGATGTGTAAAACATGAGCTATCCGTTCAGTCAAGCTGACGAGAGTGTGTTTACCAGATTGCAGTGGTAAACCAGGAGCCTGTGCTCTTCTCTGGCTCCATCAGAGACAACATTGCCTACGGGCTTGCTGACTGCTCATTGGATGAAATCCAAGAAGCAGCACGCAAAGCCAACGCCCACGACTTCATCAAGCAGATGGAGAAAGGCTACGATACAGGTAAACTCTTTTAACCACCCATCCTGCTGTTTTGCATAGCTGAATACCTGCAAAGAAACCTGCTTTACAAGTTAGAAGAAAGAGGGACAATATAATGTGCAGAGTGAGGTTGATGATGGAAATTGTTTAACTTTCATTTAGTCATCTTAAACATTTACGGTATGTAAATGAAATGTGTGTATAATGAAGGCTAAACATATCCATGCAGTATTTTGCACTGACCAGACCTATATTTAGTATTTTGGTTTTCTAATCCTCATATCTTTCTGCATTTTGTTGGTTTTAAATTTTACACCTTAAACTCCAATCTGTTGTGATTTTGATGATCTGATATGTCCATTTCTCAGAGGTGGGTGAGGGTGGCGGCCAGTTGTCCAAGAGCGAGAGGCAGCGTGTCGCCATTGCTCGAGCTCTGGTCAGACAGCCACAGGTCCTCATTCTGGATGAAATAACCAGCTCTCTGGACACCGAGAGTGAAAATAAGGTATGTCACAACTTCTAACACTCCTTTCAGGGTTACAAGTCTAGAATATTTATAGAATAATATAAATAAATAAACATATCTTGAAGCTCTGCTTCCAACTAAAAAAAGACACCTGTTACACAACATAAAATGAAATAATAAATATTTCTGTCATTGCTCTGCACAGGTTCAACAGGCCCTGGCTAGTTGCCCCAACCAGACCCTGCTGGTGATCGCTCACAGGCTGAAGACCATCGAGAAGGCAGACCATATCGTTGTGGTTGGTGAAGGCAGAGTTCAGGAGCGAGGGACTCACCAGGAACTGATGGACAAGAAGGGGATCTACTACAATCTGAGAGAGAAGCTCTTCACTGAGGGAGACTCTCCAAAGTGACAAACTACTCTGCTGTAGCTCAATGTCAACTTTGAGAGAGTTGTTCAGCCAGATGTGTTAAGCAGGAGGAACAGCAGCTAACCTGATAGAAATGTGAGAGAACAAGCTGGAGTTTATGTAAATATTGTGTAAATAAATGGCCCAATGTGTTTTTTCCCCCCAGAAATTGGCGTAAAATGCACCTTCCCAACTTTAACAAGATGCATCTGTTCTTATTTATTTTGCAGACTGTTGAAATTACATTAGATATTGTAAATTAATCAAATTAAATTAAATTTAAATAAATCTTTCTTTTGATAGATATATTTCTACTGTATTATTTTTCCGTTTCATGTCCTTGTATTTGGTAATGATTAATACAAACTGGATACGACAGCACAGCACCATAAACCTTAATTTATGATCAGATTAGGCAAAGATTTCTTTATTATGCTTTATGTTCCAAATAAAAGATTAATCAACAGCATCAGACATTCTCAAGAAATAACACTTAAAATTATAATAAACTTCCAAGAACAAAGGCTTCAGCTAAAATGTGATCAGATTTGTTTAATAAGGAGGGAAAAAGTTGATCAGGAAAGTAGTTTCTAAATGCAAGTACACATGTGTAAAGATAGTTTTTTTAAAAATACACCAAAATGAGAGTACAGAGCAAGATTTTATGTTATATGCAAAAATGTGTATTTATTTATTTTATTTGGAAAGGGACCATGTGCAACATCAAGCATAACTGTTAACTATTTACTGTATTACTCCAGAATTAGCTTGAGGCTAATTTTAATCTGCAGCATAGGCGGGTCTCAATTAAAACATCCACACAGTGATGGAACAGGACTAAACAAACTAGACAAACAATACAAACACACACACACGCACACACCATTTCAGCAACGTGTGCATGTATTTTAGTTTAGTTCATAATTTAATCCGACAGAGTTTGTCAGTTGTATCCAAGCCCAATTGGCTCTGCTTGATTTATACTGTACTGTGGGATGAAACGAAAGAAACAAATTACTTAAAAATCACAAAGTTTGGTAATTGCAAACTTTCGGTTTCTCTAATAAGTCCTCGGTGTCTGCTGCTTGACTCTGCAGTGCAGCAGGGGGTTGGGTTTTATTGTTCGAGCTGACCTGGAAAGTCCCTGACTACCAACATGTTTTTCTGGCAGCGAGCCTTTTTCAAAGTTGCCTGGTGAAATGTATCATGAACACCAGAGGTACAGTGAAGTGATACACATCAATTTGTCAAAACACCAACACCCTCTATCGACCAAGATCAGGCTCAGCTTAGACAACAACACATGCCACCATTTTGTCGAGACTTGTGTGCATCAACAAAATGGTGACCGAAGTCACGTGCTTCAGACAAGTGCGGCGTTGCTTTCTCCTTGAGTTTTTAAAACTTCATGTTTCCTGGAAAGTGTTCGTCTCTTTCTTAAATTTATATTCAGCTGTGTAACTGTCCTGGAGCTGGTGCAACTGCTCTGAAAGTGCAACCAACTAAGAGTGATTTATTAAACTATAGCGGCATGATAGACCCAGCTGCATAATTGACATTCAAACATGTTAAGTTCAAGAATTGTTTGTCTACATAACTAACTGTTCTTAACACAGAGACGTGGATTCTCAGAGCAGGTGAAAAACAAGCATCAATCAAGCGTTCAAAGCACAGTTCATCAACAGGCAATCAGTCTGTGTGGGGCAAATTAAGCAGGCAAGATGCATTCAGGCTAAAACAGAAACAGGCAGACAAGAACCAGGAACAACAGCTGGACTTAAATGGAGTTTTGTAAACTGAGGTTCAGGAACAGGACCACGCCTCTCTCACTTATTCTACCACCATTTTGTCTTCTTCTACAACAGGAACCACAGGGGGTTCACAAGAGCAAGCTGCTTATCGAGACGAGCCCCCACCCTGAATCTCGACCTTCATCCCTCCCCTCTCGACCCCTCCTTCCACTATTCATCATAATAAACCACTATAAAATCTAACATTGGAGTGGTCCTTGTTAGTGAACATGCCATTAGACAATCCGGCACATGATTGGAGAAAGGGGGACGGTTTATGTACAGGTGAAATAATGAGGGAATGAGTAACAGGTGTGTTGGTAGGTGAGGGGCTCAGGTGACTGGAATTAAAGGATCATGATAAGGGAAACCACAGAGCAAGTGTGGGGTGGCATGTCTGAAAAACTGAAACGACATGTTAAATACGTAGTTGTTGCCTACAACATTATGCTGTCCTTATTACATTTATCCATTTAGCTTACTTATTTTATCCAAAGCAACTTTCAATTGCTATATATGTCAGAGGTCACACGCCTCTGGAGCAACCAGAGGTCAGGGACACAATGATGAACGTCTTATAGTGGGGAACTGAAACTGGGTCTCTCACACCAAAGGCATGCATCTAATCTACTACACCATTACATTACATTTATTCATTTTAGCTGACAATTTTATCCAAAGCGACTTACAATTGCTATATATGTCAGAGGTCACACGCCTCTGGAGCAACCAGGGGTCAGGTACACAATGACGAACGTCTTATAGTGGGGAACTGAAACCGGGTCTCTCACACCAAAGGCATGCATCTAATCCACTACACCATTACATTACATTTATTCATTTTAGCTGACAATTTTATCCAAAGCGACTTACAATTGCTATATATGTCAGAGATATCTTGTTCAGAGACCTATTGGTGGACATGTCACAGTGGGGAATTGAACCCTGGTCTCTCACACCAAAGGCATGTGTCCTGCAAAAATGCTCTGCTGTTCACTGTCGGTGCTTATTAAAACATTTTTAAAAGCCCTGGATGGACTAATAAAATATATGGTGGTCCAGCTGACAACAAACCTATTTTTCATTGTTCTGAAAAACCTGACCGTTTAGAGATACAAGGTTTAGATTAGACACAGTGACTCATCAGTAAACTTGGCTGCTTCCCATCAGCAATTGTGTACCGCCTGCAGGCAACAAAGGCAGGCGGGGACAATATGAAAAGCAGATGGCAAAAGTTTCCGCCATCTTATGGCATTGCCGTCAAAAACCTAAACACAAAATGGCCGACAGCGTAGAAAGTTAGAGGTTGTGGGGTATAAAAGGACATAAAAGGTGATACAAAGAACTTGTGGCATTATCTCTCACTGTGGAGTAATAGAAAAGAGTTGCGTGTATCCTCAAACCTCAGCGTGCACCTACTTATATTGTACATACATGTGTGTTTGGGTGTGTGAATGTGCCGTGAGGCTTTTGCCTAACCAGCTCTGCACCATGCCACCGCACCACACTACCTAGCTGGAAAGTCCCTCTCTTCTTTCTTTCACTTTCTCTCTTTATTGTTTTGTTTATTCATCGGCTGCCTGACTCAGCTCAAACCACAGCCAAGCCCAAGGTCTTGTGACTGAAAGCTTTCTGGTTATAACACTTCAACCTTTTAGGTTTGTAGCCTCTGTTGATGTTTTTCCAGCAGTTGTCACAGTGATATATTTTATGTGATACAATATCTCTGCCAGTCGTGAGGCAAAACTGGAGTGCAAGCATGCTTATCTGTAATGTCTTTGTTAATATTTAGACAGAACAATAATTAGTAGTTTGGTTTGGTAGCCTTCACCAAGGACAGTGTGGATGTTGATGAAGATACACTGAGTTTTTTCATGTCCTTTCAAATATTTCATTCAAAACTCTCCTTAAGTAAATGTACTGAAGTGTCATGTGTGTGTTGGACCCAAAAGCATGGATGACAGGATGTCAGGGAAACACGGGCAGGGGGGGCTGAGCAGCATGTAGGGAAGAGGGTCCGAGGCAAGGGAGCCGGGGAACACCAGTGGGGGGGGACCAAGGAGGAAGGGACAAGGGAACTGGAGGCACCGGGGGCCGAGGGAGGAGGGAGAGAGGAGCCTGGGGGGGTTGGTGGAGGAGTGTGGTGGCAATCTGACCGAGAGGGATCCGGTGGGATGCAGTGGAGGAGGTCCGAGGGGAGAGGGCAGGTGGGCGAGCCCAGCTGACTCAACGGGGGACGAGGGTGAGTGAACCTGGGAAAAGACAGACAGGGTTAGTAACAGGGAACAGTGATGTGGCAAAAGGCTTGAGGCAAGCAGAGGCACCAGGTCAGGAGCAACAACGATCAAGCAGAGATTGAGTAGAGAACCAGGGTTGAAGTACTGGCAGAGATGAGCCTGATTGCTGAGGGGAAAACAGAATCACAAGAAAAAAGGAGGAATATACAGGACACTCACCGTCAGCCTGGCTGCCACCACAACATGAAGCATGACCAGTAAAGTGTGCTTAAAGTATCAATACAAAGTACTTGTTTTGCTCCTGTGACTGATACATTATTAAATAGGTCATTTATAGATTGTTAACAATAATTCTGTGCCTTTGTCGCTTAGGTCATCTTCACAACAACTCCTCTCAGTACTCTGCTCACGCCTTGCAACTAAAGGTGACCGGGCCTTTTCTGTTGGTGCCTCAGGCTTTGGGATAGTCTTCCATCTAACATTAAGTCCTGCCCCACCATCGACAACTTTAAAATCTAATTTAAAGAACTACCTTTTTTCTCTGGCTTTTACCTGATTCTGACCTCTGACCCTTATTTTTAATTGTTCTCTCACAGCATTGTAATCTGACGTTGTTCTTTATTTCCTTTTAGTTTCTTTGAATTTGATTTTAACCGAGTGCTCCATAGTACTCTTGTTGATGTGTACAGGTGTACTATTGTTGTTTTGTGTATGTGGATACATAATGGTATAAAATTTTTGTTTGTGGATACTTATATGTAATTGTGTGTGTTGGGTCAACTCCTGTTGGTTTTAAATGTGCTGCAGAAATAAAGTTGACTTGACTTGACCTGACTTGACTTAATACTGATCTATCAATTTGTAATTAGCATTTTACAGATGTAGCTGGTGGAGGAAGAGCTTGTTTCAGTTATTGTGTGTACAGTCAGGCAGTTTAAACAGTGGAAATCACTGCCAACAACTCATAGTCATCTCAAATATCTCAACAGGCCACAACTGGACAGCATTTTATTGTCACAAGCAAAAGGGTCGGAAACAACTGCTTTAATCTGTGTTAAATTTTATAAACTGATCATAAGTTTTTTTAATGTAACATCTTAATCTGTAAAGTAACTAATAACTACATCTGTAAATGTACATGTTAAATGTAAACACTCTCTCAGAGCTGTTACATGAAAACAGACATCCTTTAATTTGGTCAGGTGTTCTACATAATTAAACTTTTAAACTTTTATGCCCTGTTATATATTTTATATTGTATTTTCTGTCATTGGAACACTTTAGTTTGTTGGTACAATAGCCAATAATAAATAATTAACTAGTTCCTCTGTGATCAAAAGTGAGCCATGCTAGGAAGAAAAAGAGTGACTCGACTCTTTTACAGCTTCACTGTAACACAACACTTTCTTCTCTTCTCCTCTTTAAACCAAAAACGATAAAGGAACTGATGCAGCATGAAGCACAACAGATATGACACCAATGTAGCTTCTTTTCTACACCTAATTTAATTTAGTTTAACAGACTTTTGACAATGAGTTTGCAATAGCACTACAAAAGACAAGGGAAACATATAGTCTAAATAATGTGCAATTATTGATCTTGGAGTGATTCTGAGTGATTCAGTCACATGAAATATTTTGGATATGCTATTTAGCTTGAGGTAAAAGTACCAATATTTCTCCTCTGTGTAGTCATTTTTAACCGATGCAGGAAGAGCGTTTGTATTGTTTTTATAGTCAGGTAAACCCCACTGTCTGTTTGTGAATCCCCTAACTTCCCCTGGGGAGTGTGGCAATCGCAACATTTACTGCTGCACAAGTCTGTCAGATTACTTCTGAGGCATCAAGCAGTTACGCTCAATTTATGATAACGAATAAACTTCCAATAAAACACACACCACATGATTTAAGGGAAGTCCGGCTCAGGACAAAGGGAACAGTAAAAGGCTGATCTGATGTCCGTGATTGACCTCGGAATGTAACACAGGGCGAACAGAAACGGATCTCAGGTCAGCTATAAATACCACTGCAACCCTGATCTGTGAGAAAGCCTTTAAGGCAGTGTAACAGCGCCGCGTTTGGTTTTATTTGGCACTTTACCAACAACCATGTGATTTCCTGGAAGCTGTCTGCCTGGTAGATGGGTAAAAGTTTGGGGCTTCTCAAAAGTCCCAGCAAAAAGTGTAATCATTGTTATTGACTGCCATCTAGTGTAAGCAATGAAACACCTGCTGTAAAAGACAAAACCATGCAGCCCTGACGCATAAACCACAGTGGGCTGAGGAGTGGTTATCAGCAGTATCGTTATGTAGCAGTATTTTCAGATTGAGCAGTGTGCGCCTTGTGTTGTGGCAGTTCACGTGATGTGCTCTAATCCACAGGAAACCACACGATTGCAAGAGAAGAGAAGTGACACCTGAAGCCACAGGACCACATGGAAGTTTAGATAAATTCCTCTGGTTAAAAAAATCAGTATTGTGGTTTATTTTAGATTTGGTAGACTGCAGAAGAGCTGTATATTTTAGCAGAATGTTTAAAATACTGATAATTCATTATCTTTTTTTGTAGACTCTTTAAAAGGTATGTAAAACTGGCAGTTTGAGGGGATTGAAGCAGTTGAATTTCAGGCACATGACAGTCTCTCTAACCATTACAATACTGTCTTATAAATAGATTGTTTTACAGTGACTCAGGGATTTAACCTTACACCAGGGCAGTAAGATTCTCAGGATGTCAGGAATCTCTAGCAGTATTGTGGGAGGGTGACATCATTTACTATAAACTGAGTGATGAAGAGTATTAGTAAGAGCAACAGCATCCCCAAGCGCTTATCTCATGCATTTTCACCAGGCAACCATGTGATTTCCAGTAAATCCTCAGTCTGGTGAATGGGCATCTGAAAGCTGGCTGCCATAACTCTCTGCAGAAGATGACAGCTCTCGAGTGCCCCCAAGTGGGACAAAATAAGGAATTAAATAAATTGCAGTGAATGGAGGCTACTGAAATTGGACAATATAACAAAGCATGCGTGATATAATTGAATGACATTTAACCTTACCAGTGCTCTCAGAACAGTCAATTTATGAACCTCTTCAAACATGTTGTACTGACAGATCACACGTCAGATTGTCCTCAAGCAAGACACCGAAACCTGGTGTTTATGTGTTATTTGTAAAGCACTTTGGATAAATAAATACAGTCCCTATTATGCTTAAATACACATTCAATTGTGCATCAGGCATCTAGAATATGTTTCATGGCTCTTATATGATCAATCATATACCATCATATAAGTGTTTGACCAAGCAGATACAGAATACTACGGTACATTCGTGGTCACAAAAATACTTTTCTAAACTTAAAGCACTACTAATGGTTGTAACCCAGTAACATATAGGTTTCTCTTTTCTACCTGAGTAGCTTTAGTGTTGTTGAAATCCTCTTATTCCACATTGTTTGACAGTGACCACTGGTGTATTCTGTATCAGTTTGTTCCAGCTATTGCTGTTATTGAAGGTATATGTACCCAAAATGAAAAGGTCAAATTTGTACTATTGTGGCTGTGCCATTGTTTTCTGCATCATTTTATTCATATTTTCCCAAATTTCAGTTTGACATATTGGCAGATTGTATGTTTGGAAACTTTGGGATCCCTACTAGAATGTAATATAAAGTTCTGTAGATTCGACCTGATTGGCTGCACAGCATACATTTGTAATTACAGGTCAACTGGCAGTTCAAGAAAGAGATTAAAGAGGTGGTATTACACGCATTTGCATGGTTCACAATCTTATTTAGGGGTTGTACCAAAACAGGTTTACATGTTTGTTTTTTTTCATACTGCACATTGCTGAAGCTCCTCTATTCACCCTGTGTTGGCTTCGTTTTAGCTATGGAGTGATACATCTTGCCTCTATATGATCTTTGTTGGAAGTTTAACATGCACAGTTCCTAGTTAAGCACTACTAGCCAATCAGAAACAGAGAAGTGCAGGTCAGCGAGAAGCAGGTAAACACAGCTTCAGTTCAGCTGTATATCCCTTTACCAGCTTAGGAACAAGGATGAAGCAAGAATTTCATGGTGAGTTATTAATCTGTAACTAAAATATCTTTCATCCATAAAGTTTTAACTGAGCTCTGTCTCTACATCACAGTAACAACTTTATGTCCACTGACTGCCTGGAGGGTAGCTAGTGTTTGTAAAGGAGAGGAGAGCTGTGTGCTGCTGCTCAGTGTTTTTCCACCGGTGTTTTTTAGGGCATGTTGGACTGGCTGCGCTACAACGCGCATTTTCCTTTCATTCCTGTGATGTCACAGAGATGAAAGGGAAACGGCTGGACTACAAGTGAGCTGTTTTCAGGCAGTTCAGAGCAGAGTTTTCTGTGGGAGATGGGAACTCCCATTGGGTTGGACTTTGGGCTTTTTCACTTTGAAAACCTATTACATGCACCAAAAAGATACTCAATAAAAGACAGGGGGAAAAGCCAAAAATCATACCACCTCTTTAAGGGCATTCAGGATTCAAGAGTTTAGAAATTAATGTAACCTATTTGATGTGTTTTTGTGTCAATATGTAAATCATGACCTTTAATGCAGCTCTTTGCAGACTTTTAATGTAACTTCAGTTCACATTTCATTTTACAGCATGTAAGTGGTAAATGACTTATAGTCTGTTAATTAACAGTGGTAGACGTAAAGCAGCTGGTGGCCTGTACAGACTCTACAAGAAACAAGATGCTGGTTAAGTGAGTGAAAGCTGCTGTGAACCCACTGGACCATATCATCCACAAAACAGAGAATTAACAACCTCTACTAAGCATTTAGCTTTATTTCCACAAGCTGAATGTTAAAATGTTCTATAAATGTTTTGCAGAGAATTTAGTTTCTGAATTATTTGTTTTATAGTTAATTGATTAATTATTAATCCACAGCCATTGATTGAAAAAAACACTGTGCTAGATTTCAGTAGATTGTGCTGCATGTTGTGTGTTGAATTTCACTTGACAGGACAAAAATATGGGGATGTGACTATATGTCTAGGTAAGTATAATTTTATTCCTCTTTAGATCCAAATTGCAGATAAAGTCAACCTGTAGTGAACCCAGGTCATTTACTCCGGCCTTCTAGGACAAAGCAGGGAAAAGGGAGAAGGGAGGCTGCACTCAACCCCCCTTCAATCCCACTCTCACTATGAACTACATTCTGTAACTTTCTCTGTATGATTCTTGTACTGGCCAAGATTAATTCTTGCCAGCAGGTGGGGCTGAGGACATAACAATTCTAATTGTAAGTTTACACATCAGTCCTTTCACAAGTGAAAAAGTGAGTGAAAGTGTTACCACTTTCTAATTTAGTGCTCTACAGGTGCTTAGTAGAGGTTGTTACTTCTCTGTTTTGTGGATGATGTGGTCCAGTGGGTTCACAGCAGCTTTCACTCACTTAACCAGCATCTTGGTCTTCTGTTTCTTTCTGTAAAATGAAATGTGAACTGAAGTTACATTAAAAGTCTGCAAAGAGCTGCATTAAACGTCATGATTTACATACTGACACAAAACCAAATA